>JAHZNC010002927.1:0-14194 GCA_027744095.1 Zhuqinia jingwanae
AAGGAAACCTTAGAAAACAGACTTTTAGATTTTTTTATATTTATTTCGTCATGATGATCATGTAGTAATCCCGTGACAAGGCCAGCTTAACAATTTTGACTGTGTAAAAATGTTTCTTTTTGTTGCTCTAACGATATGATATGTTTTTTTTATAGGATGGCTATAAACGTTTCCAGTATTCTGATCAACCGGTACGTTTTCAATGGGGAAAACATCATCCAGGACCCGTCTCCCTGGTTAGATAAAGGGGAATCGGATGAAATTGAATATCGAACTGAGAGTGGGCGTTTAATGTGCAGTGGAATCCCACATCATGTGCGAATTACCGACATATGGGTTGAGGGTAGGAATATTTCTACTTTCATCAGGTCAGCTAATTTATACAAAAAAAGAGAGTTATATAATATGAGCTCAAGCTCATGTGTCACTACGTCAGAGAGAGCTCCATGAATGCAAGTGAATTTCTTTGTGTGTTTTTTTTACATTTGTGAATTCACTATTCAGCTGGGACAAGTTTGATGCTGCGGTAATTGAGACTGAAATTTTGTTTACTGGATCAGTGGCACAGAAAATCCTTACCAAGGCGGAGTATACCAAACTTTCCAAGTAAAGTCTCACAATGAATACATATATATATATGCATACATATCTAATTTCTTCATTTCCTGTGATGAGCATCAATTATTCATATGATTACATGATTAATTACTTTTGATAATAATAAACATTTGTGGTCGCTGGTAGTAGTAGTATTACATATTATTATTGCATCGAAGAACAATTCGTATTGTATACACATACAATTACGTTTAAGTATTAATTATAACAGTAAAACGTGTAACGTTGTTTACATTTGAAAAAAATAATAGTTTATGCACGTGGTTATTATATATATATCTTTGTATTTAATCATATCTTTATGCGATGAAAAAAAAAACAACATTTAAATTTTTTGTTTTGTTCCCTACTAATCTCTAAGTTCATTTATCAAATCCCGAAAATCCGTAACGTACCACTTGGACTTAGACTTGACCTCTTGTCTGTACTCATTGCCTCCAAAGCCTTGAAAGTCAAACAAAACAAAAAAAAAGTGTGAAAATAACAAATTTCCTTTTCAACAAATTTTCACAAAAACTAAAAGGAATTTCCTTGAGATTCATGTCATTGAGGTAATAATAATGTTGTGAGCAACATACCAATGAAAAGATCTGCAGGTGGGCTGGCCTCCCAGTCAGTGATGCCATCGCCAACCATCACCACTGTTTCATAGCCATGCTTTTCTTTCAAATTCCGGATCACAGCTGCCTTGCCACCTGTTCTTGATGTCAACTGGTTTTCATCAAATCCGGAGTACTCTCCTAGAAATAGCATAAATAGCACATGAGAGGGTCGTCAGTACACTATCTTTTAGTGAGCGGTTCTTGTGCCCGCACAGTAGTAACATTTTGGTGAAATAATGAATTATGTATTTACCGTCATAGTAGAATTTGAGACGATTGGCGTATACGTTCGCGGTAGGAATGTGAAGTTCTTGAGCTAATGGAATGATTATACTACGGAATCCGCCGGAAACGAGGTACACTTCCTTTCCTCGTTTGTGTAGTTCATGAATCAGCTCTCTGTAAAAAAAATCATAAAAACAAGACAAGCCAAGTTAGCTTTATGTGCTGTAAAGTTGGTCATTGGTGCAACAAGATTTACAAGAAAGGTAAAAGTTGAGCCGGATTGCAAATTAAGCCAACATTCATTTTCAATTGCGATAATAACAACTTTTCAATATCATTGCAGGTGTGTGTTTCATCCGATTCTCTTTCAATTCATTCTACTTTATCAATCGCACCTGGTCTAGTCGAGCCTATTGCAACTATACATGCAATCTTTGTAAAATCTTTATTTAAATCCCAAATTCATTTTCAATCTTGTAGCACAAAGCAATAAAAATCACACGTAATTGAATGATCTGCTAATCTATCTCAAATTGGATTCTTGGTCTGATTTGAGTAGTACAAGTCCTCTCATAACAAATTAAACCCTATCTTTATTTTTTCTCCACGAAAATAATACTCATTTATGATCACAACATCCTTTTTTTAAACTCAATCTTGGCTTGTAAACAATTATTTACCAATTGCATGCATTATTTACATACAAGCCTAGCCTAGCCCAAAATATATAAAACGTCGCCTTTTCACCAATACGATAAATGCCTTTCATCAAAATTAAAATCGAGGAACAAAGGAAGTTATTCGTCGTTATTGGTCTAAAAATGTTTTAAAAAAATGTTTCTTTTAAAAACTTTTGTGTTAAACGTGGAATGAGATTATGAAATTGCAATCAGTGCAGATTTAATCGAAATGCATATACTACATACACCATACTAACTGTTATTGTATCATTGACTCGGTATTAATGATGAGAACTCTTCTCTTCAAACTGACCAGAAAACAGTTTTTTATTAAGCATTTTTCTTTGAAGATGAAAATTACTGTCAGTCATTGATGATATGATAATTATCATCATATTTTTTTTTACTTTACAAAACTATCATGCATGATTGAATACTTTTTACATTGCTGTTGTCAAAAGGAGAAGAAAAATGTATGTACATTCAAGTCAAGTCATGATATATGAAGATGAATGTGTTTAGCGTTTGTGTAAATACACGCAGCGTTGTTGACTATGCTGATGATGATGTATTGATTAGGCAATCTTATAAAGTATTTTATTAGCACACAGCAAAAAATAAAATTTGTGTTCGCTTTTGTGTTGTTGTTGTAGGATGTCGAACCAGTCACAGCTCTCTAGAAACATTTCACTACTTACACACGGAGAACCTACTTTAAATGCAAACTAAATCTCTGATGATGATGATGATGATACTGAAAGATACTTGCATGAGGTCTGGATTAAATAATCCATGAAGTGAACCAATGGGTTCAAAGGATTTTTTGGGATGCGATATACACGTCAAAGCAGCGAGAGCAAACACACCCACCTAGCCAGCCACACACACACGACCACGCACTGCTTTCGTGTTTTCACTCAAAAGAAGAAAAAAATAATTACGTAATATCATTTTATCTAAGTAGCCAAATACTAAAACAAAACAAAAAATGCATACATGTCTCGTTGTGGATGGATTGAAAAACAATTTTCCCAGACAAATGATACGTTGTATTGATAGGTATGTAGTTTGGTAGTCAATTTTATGTTTGAAATGTTCAATATATACAAATTTTTGCGAAAACAAGAGGAGATTAATAAATACGGCCAATCAATAATAAATTTTTCCATTCAAATCCCCTTCATCGAACCATCATCATCTCNTCCATTCAAATCCCCTTCATCGAACCATCATCATCTCCTTGAGCCATTTATAAAATACTGGTTTACTTCAATTTTTTTAATAGCTATTACAGCAGCTGGCTGATTGGGCTCGACTGGCATTTTAAAGAAAAGGTTTAAAACGAGTCATTATAGAAAGAGTACATTAACTAACTACATTGTACATAGACACATGTACGTTATGTACAACTGCAAAAGCGTTGTTATTATTACAAAAGTTTAAAAAATAACTTTTTCTGATTTGAATGCAAGTGGGATACCTGGATTTTATTATTAATTGTTGTACGACATAAAAAGAATGAATTGACTTACTTGACGTAAGGGGAAAGGCGTTGTTTTGAGCTGAGGATGAAGTTACGGAGTTGTTGCAAGCTGGGTCTGATCAGATCTAGTCTAAGGGCAAGAGCTTAGACGAAAGTCCATACCTCCTTTCATTGCTTCTCTCGTTCTGGAAATAGTAAAAAATTATAACATTTCATTTTATGCGCATTCAAAATTCAAGAGGGAAATTTTCCCTGCGAAAATATGTAAATAATAATAATAATAAGTAGGTGAACAAAGTTTGCAAGGATAGCTTTCATAATACCTACTCAGGTAGGCGTGTGCTCTCTAGTACAGTGCCCAGTACCGATATTATTGTATACAGTATTATTATGCTAATGCATGCACATAATGTGCAATAAAAAAATTCCAGTATCTGCATAAGCATATATTGCATCATCATCATCGTCCTCGTCGTCAACAACAACAACATCAACAAAAACTTCATTTTGTTTTCATT
This sequence comes from Zhuqinia jingwanae, assembly GCA_027744095.1. NCBI lineage: Eukaryota > Metazoa > Arthropoda > Collembola > Entomobryomorpha > Paronellidae > Zhuqinia > Zhuqinia jingwanae. Next base: position 4,127 of record JAHZNC010002927.1, read on the forward strand.
TCCATGTCAAGTTTTATTTTTAATTAAAAAGGTAAAAAGATCATTAAAAATTTTAGCTAAAATTACATCTCATCTCTGCTAACCTCTGACGTGGTTTCATTTTTTATAGATTTTTTTATTTTTTTGCTGATTACACCAAGTTGATAATACATACATTTGTATATAAAACGTAATCATTTCAAGTCAATAAAAGAATTGCTTATTGATACTAATATTTTAGCTATTACGCACAATAAATGACAAAAAAAAACGCTCATAACAAATAACAATAAGAGTTTCTTCTACGTAATAATTTATATTGTCTAGCGCGCATTTCACGTATTGCTTTTCTTGGCTTCTTTGATGTGATGATATAACATGACATGATAGATGTAACAAGTAGTAACAAACAATTATTTTGCCACTGCTTCTTTTTTCTAGTATTATTTACCGGGCTACAAAAATATCGATTGATATGGTACTTGTCCACTACTAGCGTTGTTTCTTTTTATTAGAAAACATGATGACATGGATTACATATTATCACATAATAATAGGTATATATGTAAGCCATTGCTTTCTTCATCTGCTGCCATCATCATCCGTCATCCTACCTAACTTACTACTACAGCGAGCACGTGCTCACTGAGTGATCAAGTCGGATTTGATGCAACAAGATGAAACTTTTGATCATGCAATGAAATGCATTTTACTTAACAACAACATTGATCATGAATGAGAATATGGAAAATAAACGGTCGATAAGTTTCATTCAAGCAAAAAAAATCCTTCTTCGTTTCATGTCTTACATTTTTTTAATACTTTACATTCTATTTATAATATAATGCAAACAAAGGCTTGCCGAACAAGCAAATAAGCAAACTTTGTTTAGTCCAGTCAACTCAGTCAACTCATTCATCATCCATTATTATTATTATTATTATTATTATTATTATTATTATTATTATTATTATTATGCTGATATGAGAGTATGGACTAAAAACTAACTTGCTTGTCAACACAACCCACCACCATGCTGAGACGACAAAGTAGGCAAGATTGACAGAAATGTTTTGAAAAGTGACCAGAAATGAAATGCTTTTGCTTGATCGTTCTTACAATTTATACTTACGTATATCATCTATCTACCTATGCTTGTATCTAGGTATATTACTGTTTAATCAGTGTACTTGTCATTCACTAATTAAAATTAGGGGGGAAAATGGTACGCCGAAGAGGGAATTGGAACATTGACTGGCTGCTTCAGAAAACAATATCGAAAAAACCTTGTGACGTCAACGTCATTCAGTATCAGTACTTAAAAGATTAGTAATAATGACAACTAGGTAAATTGACTACATAACATGTATAATTTATCCACTTCAAGTAAACAATGTAATATTACACGGGTAAGTTACAAGGTTGTTTTAATGCAACATAGTAACAGTAACAGTAGCCTTTCCTGGAAACTGGAGCCTTTTTTTGCGCTCTGACAAATGGAAACTAATAACACTTCCCTCTGTCAGCAAAGTTCATTAGTAGTATAGCATGAGGACATTCAAGTGGTGAGGTGATTTGGAGTCCTTGATACTAAACTTGATCTTGATGGGCTCTGTTGTTTTTGTCGTACAACACTTATCATTTTCACCATTTCCATCTCTCTCTCCCTTTCTGCTATCCTTGACTTCACTTATCAAATCATTCACCACAATCTATTTGCATTGTAATTGAGTGAAGCGGATATCTGAGATAATGGGAGTGAAGCGGATGAAGATATGACCAAACAGAAATCAAGAATCTCATCAAAAAAAGTATGTACCTATGTAGCTACTTGCTGATTTTTTCATGAAAATGAAATTTGTAAAATGATATGTTATGAATATTAGAAGGTTAGCAAGATAGCACAACATACAATTATGCAGGTGCTGCTGCTACAAATGGTGCACATATAAAATGCATGATATTGCAACTACTTTTTATGCAACTGCCAATTAACTTTGCCGACATTTCGTTCATGTATATATATTTTTTCACACAAACAAACAATACTTTTTTTCATCTTCCTTCAAACTCTTCTCATCATCACAAAATAAAACCACCTTTTTGAAGAAAAAAAAATGGGTGAACACGTGAACACTGCATGGTGTGGTGATTCACAATTCCATCTCCAATATGCATGTTTTACAACTTACTTTTACATGAAAGAAAATCTATTGTTTTTAAATTGTCGTTAAATTGCATTTTATGTATAAACGTAATGCGTTTACTGTTTACAATTGGATTAGGTATATATATTTTTCAACGTGTTAAGTGGTTTTAAAATAAATAATGGGCATGGGCAGTGCACACAACTCTGCCTTAATGTAATTGCTATGTACTTAAAGTAAGGATCAGTGCAGAAGTAAAGCGCCGAGTCAATAAAATTTTAAGAAATGTATATCCCTAATTCTTTGGTTGGCAAACAACAAACATGCATAAAAAGATTAAATCTATTGTGAACCTTCCACTAAACCAAAAGATGCAATGTCAAGTTCAGTGCCACTATTCTAAATCCCAATTCATTTATGTATTTATGAACTTCATATACATTATGTATATTGCACATGGTGGTGTACACACATATATTACAAAACTGATCAATTTGGTATATCAGTCAGTTTAAGTGGTTCAAGGTGGTCTAGAGTCTAGATTACACACAATATTATGTGACGTGAAGAAACGGGTAAACAAGCTAAAATGAAAAACAAAAGGGTTTTATGCATCATTTTCTCCTTTCAAGTTAGTCGCATGGCATCAAACCAAATTGGATATATGCCCAGAATTTTCAGTTAATGGAATGAGCACTATGAACATGAACATAGCTAATAGAAAAAAATAAATATATATTTATGTATTTGTTCTGCAACGATGATGATGACTGCTCACGCTCACCCTTTCCCTTGGTTTGTTTGGAATGAAATGGAATGAATGGAGAAAAAATAGCGCATGACGTATAATCAATCATACAATAATGGTCAGTATTGCTCGCATGACTTGGTCTATGAGTTTGATGACGATGCTCACTAATAATTTAGCGAATCAATATGTTTTGACATTTTTCTCTACTTTTTTTTCTCAGAAAGCACAATGCTCGTGTGCTTATTACCTACTTCACCCAGGAACATGTTAGGTTCTGTCAAACTATCTATATTTATACCTATTTTCAATGCAAAATGCAACGTCACACAGATAGAACGCAGATGTAAACCTTGAAATTGGGAAACTTGAGCGTGCATGATGATGATGATGATGACAACCATGCGGAAAGCATTCATGTATGCATGATTTCAAAAGAATGCTTTGAAAAAATATACATTTTTAAATTGCAAATGTAGTTTAAATTATGAATATTTGCTTACAGTTGTTCCACCTCATCTCCCTTTCCACAGAATTTGGCAAGTTCGTCAATAGCCTCATCCTGAATCACTGTGGAATCCACGTCAAAACAAATGGCCTCTGCCTTCCTCCAAATATTTTTTGCTTGATGTAACTGATTCATTTTGTCTGCTTCCTTGGATAGCGTTCCGTCCGTGGAAAAATAGTACTGTTGAATAACTCTAAGCTTATCGACTGCCAAAGGTAATAAGACACTTGATGATGGCTTCCACTGCTGCGTACTAGATGAAAAGTATGACACTGACCCAGGCCTTAAGGACTTTCTGTGATTACTTGTCAAATTGTAACTTTTGAAAAGAGAAGCTTGTCTTGCTGGTACTGTTTTTGTACCGGTGGCGTCGTCAATGGACCGCTGGTGGTTAGCAGTGATCACAGCTGCAGCTAAGCTCTGAAAAGAAAGGGTAAGAGAGGAACAGCTCATTTATACTAGAAGCACCATGCATCCATTCAAAATAAAACAACTGAAGAACAAGATAGTCGACCGACATGAGAATATGAGAACTCCTCCGTATAAATGCCTAACCATCAAATATTTCATTTCATCATGGTTTCACGGTATTGGTTATTATGCTATGCTGCTGCTGCTACTACTTCTACTACTGCTACTGCTGCCATATAATAAGAGAACTAATGGTCATCATCATTATCATCATCAATAACATATATACATACTCTACAATCAATGTGATTTTTGTGACGGCAACGCAAAACGGCAGTGCTACTAGCACTCAACTACATTGTAATAGGTAAGTTGTATATAAGTAAGTACATGTTATTTTAAGCTTGTTATAATATACCATGATGATGATGATGATGATGATGAGTATATGTATATGGATTATTTTTTTATCTGTTTTTTTAGTATTAAGGAAACTGTGCAGTATAATATTATATGTAGTAGTAGTAGCTTGCAAGCCATACATGTTAATAAACTAACTTTTTTACAGTCACAATCAGTAAAACAGCAACATGAACCTGTGCCTGACCCACAGTTGTTCAGAAAACCACGTCCCACTCCGCCAGCCAATACGGAGTGAGTTCAGTGAGAGACTGTTCACCAGCAGCAGCATCATGCTATTCATGAAATATTTATTTAGGAGGTCGTATTATCTTGCTGGCTAGTAACAACAACAATTAGTAAAAAAAACAGAAGAGAAGGAACATCATTTGCTGAGTTGATTTGACTCTTAGTCAACAATCATAATTAAAAAAAGCTATTTTCATGGTCCAATGGGAATTTGCAGTGGTGTCGGTCGGTATTCGGTGTATTACCAGCGGCATACTAATGACGTGACAGACTTTGATAAGAAGTTTTGCACGATGAACAATTTTATTTGAAACTAAAAGTTGCCTTTGTCTGTACATATTTGTTTAGCAAAATGTACTGCTACAATTATTTAAATATTGATGATTTAAAACATATATATATTTATTGCTAATATCCATATGAAAAAGTAAAATATGTATTATTATTGGTGATGGGTACATTCATCCCAATTCCAATTCAATCAATCATTTATAACTTTTTATATATGCTTCATTTCGATTGACTGTCTCATTTTAATTTAATTTTAACCGTAATTGGCCAAAAAAGGAGAAATTGGTTTTTCTTTAAGAATGAATTGATATGTGAAAAAGTGTTGCTCGCTTTACGGCCTGTGTCGTTAGTTTTTTTCTCATTTTTATACTTCTGTTATATGTGTAGTCAGCAACAATTAATCTAAACGATGATACTATTTACAGCCAGCTCGTACAAAAATAAAAAAAATAAAAATGAATGCGCATATTATTTCACATTCCAAACATCCTTCCAGTACTTTTCCACAAGTCTTATTCATTATTATTATACAATCCAAGTCAGCCTGCAACTGAAAGCAAAAATTGACAAAGAGCTAATTTTCTTTTGATGGGTTCATCATAATCCCACACTACAAACATGATATGATGATTAGGTGGCATAATATTTGTACCATAAACATAAATATATCCAATTCCAATTCAATCCAGTTTACTGTACAAGCAAGCTGACATACTGACAACAGCGCAAACGCAATCACACACACACCATCATCATCATCATCATCGAAATAAAAATTTAAGCATTTAAAAAAAAACATTATTAATATTAACTATTATATTTTAACAAACTCCTTCGTCGATTCATAAAGCTTTACAAAAAGAGAGTAATTTACTCTGCAGTGGTAATAAAAGAAATTCGAGAAAAATAGCTCAGCATCATATTCGAGCACGGTAACTACGCAGCAGCATATGTTGTATGTGTTGTATTACCACTGCCTGTTCACACACTACAATTATTTTTACGTTTTTAAATGTAGGAATATTTCTTTTTACCAAATTAAAATATAACACAAATAACTAATTATATGATAATAATTACGCCACATGTTTTTCTTTTACTTGATGGAACTTGTTGCGAAATTATATATTGATTATAAGGATTTTGTTGTTATTATTGCCTTATTTATTGTATAGTGGAAATACATGATATGATTTGGTCAATGGTGTAATGATAAATCAATTCATTTTTTTTATGACAGCATATCTTTGGATTCGTCCTCCATAATAATGTGGCGTCAGAGACACGCCTCCGAGTAAAGTATGTAAGCTGATGATGATGATGATGATGATGATGATGAATTCTGGTCATTGTATATATTGATTGCTTAAAAACTGTGCTGACATGTGATGAGTTGCTGATGTTGATGTCTGATTATAGCTCACAAATCTAATCTAATCTTTGCTCGTTCATTGTGATTTTATTACATTGATTACATCGAGTCGGATTTACCGATAAAAACATCTAATCGGAAAGGAATCTTAGTCAGTTGTTGTTAAAGCCAAGAAGGATGAGAGGTGGGAGTATACGTGGTAATGTGCATGTTGGCATGTTGTAAGTTGGCATGGTATTTTTCATTTCATATGACGAGTGATTTGTTGATGAGTAATGTTGAATGTGTGCTTTGTAGAGTTATAGTCATAAGCAAGGTGCTTGTCATAATCATGATGATAATTTGCAGTGCAAAATAAAATGAAGGATAAATTGGTATTAATTTGAGTTTATGGGGTTTACTTTTTATCAATTGTAAGAGGAAGTTAAAAAATAAAAACTTTTTTTTCAACAAGTTTGTTTGTCATGTTAAGAATCTGCAAATATTTTTTGATTAAAAAAATTAATTTCTCATTTATTTGGACAAGCTGGATTTATGGATTTAAATTCTTAAAGCTACCGGATACTTAACAATATTGCGTAATGTGAATATTGTGTCGTCCTGAGAGATTGAAAATAACCTGCTCCCTAGCTTTTTTTTACTCCACATCTATCTATACTTGCACACCCGTATCTGCTATACAAATTGGAGCGTTAAATTAAAATGATGTGTATGTTTGCTCAAATTTAGTTGGTTGATAATAATGATGCAATGTAAATGAAATGTTACGAGAATGTAAGTTATGAAGTATAAGTTAACGCTTAGCTTATTGATGGCTTGCAATTTTTAAAGGTTTGTCCTTTGTCCCGTTTTATCCAAAAAGTTGACATTTAGCATTTTTGCCTTTACTAATATTTAAGTTTCACTTATCAACTTATCATTATCATTTAGGTTCAGAGGACACACAAGAGACTTACCCCTTTTGCGCATGAATAGGATTTTGCACATGTCATCACGAGGAGGTTTCGTGGTGATGATGATGAGGATGGTTGGATCTGTAGGCGGTGATCGTGGAGAAAACTTTGTCGTCGTACGACAACTTGGCTTAAACGCTTGATCATCTTTGACTGGGATCGATTATTTAACGAAAAATGAAATAGTAAAAGAGGTAACGACGTGCAAATAAAAGGACTTTTGACTGCGTGGCCAGACTGTGGTTATTGAATTCTTTATCTCGTTTTTTTGCAAAAAAAATCTTATACAAGAGGACAAGACAACAGTGAAGTTTTGTTGTAGACCGCACAAAATGACACAGACGGATGATAAGGAGATATAATCCTCTCTCCACTTGAGAAGGTCTTTCCTTTGCGCGTTTAAATTAAAATTGAGTTCACGTACTTTTGCTTTTTAATGAAAAGTTTTTATCACGGAAATGGTAATGATGACACAAAAACTTTTATCTCAATCATTTAAGCGACTTTTATAAATGTTGGAAAGGGGAATGGGATTCACTATAATGTGTAGCGATGATCTTTTAGTAAAATGAACTTGATGTTAACCTATAGCAATAATATTTCATTGCTAGTTATTGCACAGTATAATATGGCCAAGATATGATTGATAATAAAAAATCAAAACCTACTGGAATGACAAGGCTTATCATGTATAGAGAACCAATTGAGAGAGACAAAAATGTCAAGTACAAACTACAGGAAAGACGTGATCGTGGCAATAGGCGTGTCCGGTCAAGAGAGAACTTATCCAAAAGATTATAGAAGCCAAACGATGATACAATGGCACACAGATTAAAAATATATTATGCAATGATGCGTAATAGTAATAATGATTAGCGCAGAAATAATCAACGGTGATAACATTATTCTTGGAAATTAGGTATTGTGCTTTACATTTTAATTCTAACAAATAATAGGTTACACAGCACCACATAAATTAAATCACTTTGAAACATAAAAAAGTTACAGTTTTATAACAGCTCGACGTCCCATTTACAACAACAAACCCTATTCATAACATTACTGGAATTCTGCATCTGTCTGTAACATTACATTTGCCTCCCGCTTTGACTCAGGGCACAAATAAAATTCCTTGCTTGTGCTTTTCACCAACATTTTTAGTACATGCTCAGGTTTCAGACACTTTTACTGAATTCTGAACACAACTTTTGACTGCATACATGATAGAACTATAATTCTGTCCTCTTATGTTCTGCTGGTGCATGGTGTGTTGCTCCTAACACATCGCCACACATGGAAATGGCCCCTTCATTCAATAGATCCCGTACTTCCACATCCATAAAACATGGTAAAAGCCTCTTACTGAGAGGAATACGCTTTCCCTGATTGGAAACTGAAAATCAAAAATTAATAATAATGACTCCCTTTTTAAATGCTACTTATTACAATATATTGACCGTATATAATCACGCATTACAACCGGCGTGCCTACAAGGTAGATGACGTGGATTTCACCGTGACCCCAGCTTCCACGTTTCGTCAGGAGGACGGTACTCTGACCAAGTACACGGAATACTATTTGAAGAAATACAACATCAAGGAGCTCCTGGAACCTTTGACCCAGCCTGCACTCGTGTCCATCCCGAAGAAACGGGACACAAATAAAGGGATCACGATCACGGGCAACATCTTCCTCTTCCCTACACTGTGCAACCACACTGGTCTGACGGATGACATGATTAAGAACTTTACGCTCATGATGAAACTGTCTGACCATTTACACATGGGTCCAAACCAACGCAAACGGAATCTGCGTGGGTTTGGGCCCATGTGTAAATGAAAAGCTCAACGGATGTCCTGAAGGAGTTTGCCAACTGGGATACCGATTTTGTCCCGGATTACGTTATGGCGGACGCAAGAAAGTATCCAAGCGATGTTCATGGGGCCAGTGGGGCCATGAACGGCGACAGGACAGTGGAGAGGACACGGCAGTTGACAGGTTTGGGACATTGACATCGGCAGGGATTTGTGGAAATTACAAGGAGTGGGCCTTTCATTCAATAGATCCCGTACTTCCACATCCATAAAACGTGGTAAAAGCCTCTTGCTGAGAGGAATACGCTTTCCCTGATTGGAAACTGAAAATTAAAAATTAATAATAATGACTCCCTTTTTAAAAGCTACTTATTACAATATATTGACCGTAGGTACTGTATAAAAACTAAATCCAAACGAACGACTAATATTGAATATGTACATGGGTGCGTATGCACATCATATCTGCATAATTGATTTTTGATTATGATTTACCTTGAAAATCTCCAGTTTGCAACATTTATTTTTATTTATTTCACCCCATTTGCGCACCTGTTCGACCGGTGCAATTCATTGATACAGCTTCTCCGTCAATGATAGCAAATTTATTATGCATCATATTCCCGATTCTACTCAACCGGACTGGAACACCTAGTATGGGAAAGTAAAGTGAAGTGGATGGGTAAATTGTTGAATTGTTAACGAATACCAAAAATATCACGAAAGTAATGATTTGTTTGAAGCTAACTTACTGTAGTACAGTAACTGTACTGTACTATTACGCTGTACATCAGCACGCTTAACATGCCTTTCTAATTTCTTTTAATTTGATTCTTCTAAGAATCAAATAACTGATTTTTTTAAACTACAATTCTTTCTCTATCTCTATACTGGACAACTTTATTGATAGCACTCTTCATTTTGCATTTTTTCACTAGAGGAAAAAAATTCAGTAAATTTACATCTACGTCCACAAATACCGGCGTATCTATGGAAGATATGGCAGTGGCGTCTTGCTATTATGTCCGCTTAGTTGTTGATCGATTAAAATTTTGATTGAGAAATAAATAAACTAACTATTATTCCATTTAAATCAGTTACGTTTACGTCCGCCCGCATCTCAACCCAACCCAACCCAACATTATAAAAGAAGGGAGTTTTGCTTTTAATATACTACAGTATAACAACTAACCTTA
>JAHZNC010002928.1:0-13732 GCA_027744095.1 Zhuqinia jingwanae
TTTTAAATTACAAGCAATAACAGTCATTATTGATGTTGCTTAAATTGGGTGCATTAAAAATCTTTGAATTTTTTTACTTGACACATTTGCAGAATTCGGGGTATAATGAGAACAAATACAAAGGACTCGTGCAACATATTATATGATATTTAATTAAATATTTACGATGCTTATTTATTTATGATAAATTGGTACAGATTAAAGTAATATATTATTAAAGTTATGCATCTATCTTATTTGTTTTCAGAAATTTGTGGGACACCTGCACCCAGACTGGCGATGGGACGCTGAGCCGCACTGTTGTGATTAGGATCATGACCACTTTCAAATATTGAGGGAATATTGTAGGTGGGTAGCTTTTTAAGCCTGTTACAAGTTGGAAAAACTTTTAAGCAGTTCCTTCCATTACGACCCATTTTACCAGCTTTGTAAATCATTCGGATTTGTTCTGCTCTCTCGTCTTTTGTCAGTTTTGCCATGAATTTGGCTATTGCAGCACTACACAGCAAGAAAAAGATGTGTGCATAGTTATAAAAATGATAAAAAGTTCGAACAAGTAATTTATGTTATCAAGCAAAGTGTTGGAACCTTATTCGAATTCCAATACCATGACCCATGTATCCCAGATCCTTTACAAGAATTCGATTCGCTAAACACACGCTGCTGTGCGTGCAGTGAATTGGAATAAGGCCATCTCTTGCATGAGCAACAGCACTCTGCAGCCATAATCATCATTTAAATAACAAAGGGGTAATGCGAGATTTTATATCTTTTTAATTAATATATCTGTATTTTTCTTTTACCAACAAAGGAAACACATCCTTCAGAACATTTTTGTACGTATCTTCATTCAATTCCATATCTTCACTGGTTTCGTTCAAGGGCAAAAAGTACTCATCCAAATTTGTGGCCATCCCGGTTCTGACTTTTTTCAGTTTTACTTCCAAGTCATCAGGATCATCGAGGCTCAAGACGTCACGTCGGCGTCTCCCAGCAGTACCATTCATCATTCTTAAAACATTCTACAAAATACAACTCACACAATAAGCACATACATAACATGATATACCTTTCCTTAAATCGTTTTAAAACGATTCACTAATTTTCTTTTGATATTTTTATCCTGTATTTTAGTCGTTAGATTTCTACCTGAAGATAAGCAGCCAATCCGAGAACACCCAATAAGCCCAGAGCAGAATTACATCCTTTCCTTCAGAAACAATGTAAAAAAAAATTTTAACTAACAAAAAACGAGCTTATTGTCAATTGTGCTTTAATTATATTATAAATTTAATATACCCCTGACCGCCCCCACCCCCGTGGCCGTAGCCACTGCCATGTCCTGTTTCTGAACCCATGTCACCAAAGTGCTCATCCATACCCATTACCATCATTCCGCTGCCGCCGCCAGTGCCACTGCTGCCGCCACCATGTGCACTGTTCATGTTCATCATCGCTGGTGACTCATATTCCGTCAAATAACCGCCGTTTCCTTCGGAAGCACCTGCCATTCCCGAGCCAGCTGTATCCAAGTCTTTTAGATTGGATTTATTGGTTACGAAATAATTATGACTGTCCAGGGATGACGTGGATTTATGGATTTTTGTTGGCAAGAAGGAATTTCCAGCTGAATGGAATTTTTGCGGAAGATAATTAATATAATTCACGGCACACCTGCATACTTGAATGAAGGACACTTTGTGCTTTTTGTAGATAATTAGTACTTGTTTATAATTGACTTACATTTACTCCCGGTTCCATAATATCGATAACCATCCCGTTTCCTCTCGTCCACATATGCTCTGGCTGACGTATATCTGCTGGACGTGGGAACAGTGGTATCCCCTTTACTACTGCTGCTGACTTTGGGAATTTTCTCTTTGGAATCTTCATCAGAATCTTTTTGTCTTGCTAATGTGCTGACAACCAGCACAGAACATATCATTAGGAATGCTTGTAAAAATATATAAATTTTTGCGGATGCCATTTTTACATTTATGAATTTTTACAAGTTATTATTATTAGTGGTATATTAGGAACAAGAGCTGAAGAGCTTTTCAAAAACTTTGAAATTGTTTGAACGCGGAATTGAGACTGAACTCAGAATCCCGGTTTTAGGGCCTGACAAATAAATTTAGACAAAATTTTATCATGAAATAATAATAAAACAAGTTAAATGAATTTGGTTACATAAAAAGAATCAATTATTATTGTTTTCTGCTTGAGTATCATCGTATGATTAGCATCTGTTTCTTTTTTCTCTTCTTTTCTAATTCATCTTCAAAGATGATGTGATGATGATACTATTATTACACGGTTGAGTTGTTTTTTTCTGACTAATTCAAAATAAAAGAAACAACAGATGGGAACCAATGTGGATAGAACAATACCCATGATTTTTGAAATCACGAGATTCATCTAATAAATGGCTAAATGGGTAGTTGTTACTACCCATTTTTTCAATAGTATCTCGGTCAAAGTCGTAATCAATGTAATACCATCTCTTAGAAAATGTGGGAGGATATTCAATGTAATATATATTGTTTATTCTATAAAGTTCTTGAGTCTGGGTCTTCAATATGGGAAATAATTACCCAATTAATTTTGTCATACGCAGTTACGCACTACATACATGACAGTTGACTCAGTTGACAGAACAGACTATGCGAGTGTTGACAATTTGTCATGCATGCACGATATATTACCGTAAACTTGTCGTCAGCTCGTTCCGGTAAAGTTATGCAAAGTTGGGTGTGAGTCTCAAACGCATAATGTTCAAGTTATCATGTTGTAAGCTACAACTTGTAACGCTCACGTAATAAAGCAGCTCGAACTTTAATTTTATTAAATGAGTTGTACTCTGTATACATTCAACATGATTGTAATAAATTTTATTCTCTGTAGCTTTTATCTCAACCTCGACATAAGTTTTGATGTAAAATTTCGATGAATTTTCGCTGCAGATGTTTTATGCTTGCTTATTTTTAATATTGAATATTTCCGGTAAGTAAGGGAAAACTTTGCTTGAAAGCTAATAGTTGGGCTTAACTATAACATTATCAATTTTTTAGCATTATGTATTTTTATATCATTGTTATCAAAAACCATGTCATATCATATATGTAGGTGATAGATGATATACAATATACAATATTCAATATGCATACTCATCATATGTGGCTGTTTCATAAAAAAAAGCATATTTGTTTTGTATCCATTAAACTTAGAAAATTGATTTTCGTATAGACTTATTCTTTATTTGAACTTTTATTGTTTTTATTTTTTGCAGCTCCCGAACTTTAACTTTGTAGCTTTATGTAACTTTGTAATGCTTACGTTGTTTCTTACTTTCATTTACTTTCCACCTTCATGTGTCACTTGACAAAAAGTCTAACAAAAAATACAAAAAAAAACAACAACAGTGCTTGGGGATGTGCATTATTTGTGAACTTGGTTTCTGAAGCTGACATGCCAAGTTTATTGATTGACGAATTTAGCAATGCCTATAGCTCCGAGTTGTAATGATACAATATTTATGCCTATGAGTTGTCTTCAAGACAAACATCAACACTAAAAATCATAATTACATCCTTTTGGACACGAAACCGTAAGTAAATGATACCACTTGGCCAAAACACTGGCATTTCTCAATAATAATATTCCACTGGCGTATGACATATCAGCTATCTAGCCTTGCAATAATTTCCCCCAAAATAATACACACTTCCTAGTACATGCACGTAGCAGAGACACGAGAGCTATTTAATAAATAGTCTATCATTAAATGTAAAAGTAGGTACATAATGCATGTATCCTTTTGGAAAGGGGCTNATACACACTTCCTAGTACATGCACGTAGCAGAGACACGAGAGCTATTTAATAAATAGTCTATCATTAAATGTAAAAGTAGGTACATAATGCATGTATCCTGTTGGAAAGGGGCTTGCCATGTGTTTCCCTTATTCCAAATGTGTTGGAAGAAAAGTTGACATTTGCATTTACACAACGTGTAAGAACGTGACAATGTGGCTTCCATACAAAATCCTTTTTGTTACTTTGCACATTCTTGCATTGCCCCTTCACATAATTTCCGTTTCCATTTTAGGCTCCTATAAACTTAACTGTTTTATTATTAGCAAAAATCTTTCAAAATTTCCCAGAGCCCATCAAAAGCTCCGATTCCATCTTCCTCGGGGATTCTTTTTGGACCAGGCCTCACTCTTCCATATTAGGTGGGATTGAGCTGGACAGAAACATTTCAGCAGAAGAGGCGACAAAACTGTTTCAATCTGTTTACGAACTGAGAGACAAAAAGGGAAAAAGATGCTATCGAGAACTGGGCTTTTGCATTGTTCGATTTTTGGGATATGGTTTTTGGAAGTGTGTGCCAGATTTCAAAATGTCGGACAGAGTGCAAATTTGGAAAAGAGAAGGGACCTCCCCAATCAGAAGCCCACAAACAAGCGATGCCGATGGAAGGCACTTGCCATCATCTGAGGGTCATCATGATGTACCCTTCACTTCAATTGTTGAAGATTTACTGCGTCAGAAATATGAGGTGACTCAACCCCTTTGGGATTGCTACCTATTTCATGATTTCAATGGAAAACCAAATAGATGTTTGGTTTTGATAAGGTTTCACCACATTATGGCGGATGGAATGTCATTTATCAAATTCTTTTATGCCCTCACCGGAATTCACAAGTTGCCTGATACATTCACTAAACCAAACACGTCCCAACAAGGATGGGATAAAATTGCCAGCAGTTTTTTCATTAAAGTTGGCACAATTATTAATGTACTCACTGTAGGATTTGTGGATTATATCAACGACATTCTGATTGCAAAAGATAGGAATGCTATACAGTTTGGACCAAATGGAAAGCACAAGTTAACCGGCAACTGGATTTGTACAATGGGCAAGCAATTTGATTTGGGTCTAATGAAAAAGGCGAGTAAAAATTATGGATGCAGCATTGTACATATTATATTAGCTAGCATTTCGGGTGGCGTGGAGAGGTACCTACACAAGTATCATGGAGATGAGAAGATGCCCGATGGAATTCACTTGGTAGTGCCATTGCCCATCCCAAATCACCCAAACTTGGAGCTTGTAAACCATTGGTAAAATCTTTTTTTGTTTGAATTTAATTTAATTTAATTTGCATAGATAATAATATATTTATCTTAACTATTTAATTTTAGGTGTTTGTCTAAAATTTTCGCAAAAATGGGATTCGAAAATAATGCAGAGAAGCTGGCTTTTTTCAAGGAGGAAACGAAACGATGCGCCACAAGTACACTGACGCTGATAACTGCATTCACATTCCAATTTATTACGGGATTGCTTCCCACTTTGATTGTGGATATGGCATCAAAAGCCAAAGCCACTTTTACCATAATGTTGAGCAATGTGGTGGGACCGCAAGGTGATCGGAGAATAGGGGATTCAAAAGTTATGGATATGTTCTTTTTCATGCCAATTTGCCAAGAGTCCATGGGTATGGGATGTGAACATTACACGCAATACATACATCATTTACAATAATATTGAGATAATAATGTTTTGATAATGTTTACCAATGGAAAATATTGTTTCACTTTTATTATTTAGCACTATCCACTGGCGTAATTTCATGCAATGGGGAAGTACGAATTTGTATTGCTGCGGATGTAGGTTGTGTACCGGATCGGGCTCGACTAGAGGATTTGGCAATGATGATGTATGATGAAATGACGGATATTTGCCAAAGTGTGAAAGAATTCAAAGTGCAAATTACTGGCTTGCAGTAAAAAAAATACTACTTAATACGAAATACTACTCGTACGAACTATGAAAAACACCAATTTTACATAATTATCCACATTAAAAATTGTGCTTGCTTGCATGTTTTTTAATCCATAATTATGAATACAAAGATTAATGACTTTTAATCATTTTTGGGTGAAGTAATTTTAACTATTTGATATTCAAAAAAAACCATTTTCTGTGTCCTGTCCTTAAAGTGAATAAATTCAAAAATAATTCTTTAGTTTTAAATTTCAGCATCACAAATCATTAAAATAAAGATTGTTTTTAAGTTCAAAATGAAAGATGAAAGATGCCTTTATCGGAAAAATAGATAGGAATCACCACGAGCAATGAGCCCCTTCGCCTGTATTCCAGTTTTAGTATTCATATTTCAGTCCAAGAAGTCTACAGAGTCTATATACCTAACTGTAAGAACAGAACTGATGGTGCACAATTTAGTAAAGTAAATTTTGTTTAATCCAACATCTAGTTCAAAAGCTAAAGCATCTATTGTGATGCAAAAGCAATTTGGAGCATGTTTTTTTTAACTAACATCCTGTGTTTGTGGAAAAGGCACATAAAAAGCATATTTTTTCTGACATTTTATTTAATGTGAACTCTGTACACAACACAACTCTGTAAATATATAGGTTTGTTACATGTTTCTTTAAATGTTGAAAATTTTGTTTACGATACCAAAAATCGTAACATTTTGAAACTTCAGAGGATCCATAAACATTGTCCTCCTAAATGGGTCATTTATGCCACTGAGTGTCATTAAATCCAAGCATATTCTCACGATATAAGCTCTAAATGGTCGACATAAAAGTTAATTTTAAAGAATATGTACAACATAACAATATCAGGAAAAATAAGCAGTTTTATGTGCCTTTTTCACAAACACAGGAAATTAACCAAAAAATACCTCCAACGATCTTTACAAACTGTTTTTACTTTGTCCCGCCGACAGCCCAAAAATACATTTCTAATTTCTTAGTTGCTCCCTGAAAACTCCTTTTCATCATACCTCATTTAAAATGTGGCTGCCTTATACAATCCTATTGATCATCGTACACTTTCTCGCATTGCCCCTTCATATTATTTTTCTCCTCCTATTACTTCTTTACAAACTCTTTGTCATTCTGTTGGCAAAAATTTGCCAAGATTTTGTTGGACCGGTACCAGGTCCTAGTTGTTTGTTTCTTGCCGACAAATTACGTGAAAAACCTCATTCTTCTATCATAGTCGCATTTGAGTTAGAAGGTTATGAAACAAAGGCTGACATTATCAACTGGTTTCAACAAGGCTACGATTTAAGAGACAAGAAAGGAGCAAGGTGCTACCGTGAATTTGGTTACTGTCTTGTTCATTACTTTGGCTACGGCTTCTGGAAACAAGTGCCCAACTTTCAGCTAGCCGATAGAATCCACGTTCTGAAATTTGACCCGGAGTCAATGGACCATCATGACGGTAACCGAGTGTCTTCAAGTACGCATGTTTACGACGATTTGCTAATCTCTGTGGTGGAAAAAATCCAGCGTCAGCCATACGAAAAAGGGAATCCTCTGTGGGATTCTTATGTCCTTCCCAACTACAATGGAAAGCCAAACCGAGCTATAATGCTTGTTCGTTTCCATCATTTGATGTCTGATGGGATGTCTTTTATTAAAATGTTTTATGCTGTGAGTGGTGGCTCTGGAAATTTGCCAGCAAATTTCACAAAACCTGGAACATCCATGAAAACATGGGATAGAATTGCACATAGTGTACTTGTAAAAATAGGAAGTGCACTTCACCTCTGGTTTATAGGATTTATAGACTACATGAATGACATTATTTGGGAACAGGACAAGCACGCGTTGCATTTTAATGAAGATGGCGAGTTGAAATTAACGGGGAATTGGATGAGTTTTTTGGGAACAAAATTTGAGTTGGAAGAAGTGAAAAGGGCGAGTAAATATTTCGATTGTACTATTGTCCATGTCATCTTGGCCGGAATTAGCAATGGGATAGAAAGGTACTTTGTCAAGTATCATGGGAAAGATCCATTCCCACAGGGATTTCATTTCGTTTTTCCATTGCCCATTCCTGGTCATCCGAATATGCGTTTTGTCAACCACTGGTGTGAAAATTATCTTCTATTACTAAATGTAACTGATTAAATTTTACGTTATTTAATTTTTTAATTTTTTATTCAGGTGTCTTTGCAAACTTTACTCAAGAATGGGCATTGAGCAAACTCATGAGAAGCTAAAACATTTGAAAGAGGAGACGAAAAAATCTGCAGCTGCTTCTCTGCCCCTTATGTCAGCATTCACGTTCCAGTACCTTATGAGTATTTTACCTGGCCCTCTTTGTGATTTGGCGTCGAAAGCGAGAGCGACCAGTACAGTGGTTCTGAGTAATGTGGTGGGACCACCGGATACAAATAAGTGGCTGGGAGGACCCAAGGTTTTGGACATCTTCTTTTGGATGCCTGTTGCGCAAGAGTCAATGGGTAATAATATTGATGATACAATGAATGAGAATAATTAAGTTGTGTAAATGTTTTATGCTTTGTTTTTGTTGTACAAATATAGCACTCTCGGCTGGTGTAATATCCTGCAACGGCGGAGTTAGAATTAGTCTTTGTGCCGACATGGGCTGTATACCGGATCGAAAACAGTTGAATGATTTGGGAATGATGATTTATGAAGAAATTAGCGAAATTTGTAAAATGGCAAAGAAAGGAATGTGAGTATAAAAAATTTGCAACAAAATTGTATGAGTGTAAATACCCCATGATGGCGTTCGTTATAATGAATTCATTCTGACCTCTTTAAATTTTATAACGTATACGTGATTATGAATAATGAAGTAATATGACTAATGAGATGTTTTGACTAGACATTGTGTAAAATGTAATGACAAGAAATAGAAAAGTGGTTGCAAGTGAATATTTGTTGGATTTAAAATGTAACTTGGTTTTTAATAATAACAAGTAATTTTAAAATTAAACTAAAATGTTTTACAAATTTTTTACAAAGTTTGTCAACAATGTTCTACCGAAGTGGTGGTGGTTGTATTGCATTAATTGATGAATGCTGTGTTAGCTTATCAAGTTTTGGACAGCATTTATAAGTGCGCCAACAATTTCTTCCATTGCGCCCTGACATCCCAGCTCGAATTACCCGTCCACGTATATCCCAGTCACTAGTTTTCCAACGCCAACCAGCTTGTTTAAGAGTTTTTGATAAGGCTTCACTAAAACATTTAGCACGATATAAACATTCAAATTTTTAATACTAACTTGGTAATGTATCATTTTATCAGATTGTTCCTATTCCCGTGTTCTCATACCTTAATATTTGACCCACCAGTTTACCCCTTTCATCGCCCAGTTTTTCTACTAATACTCGATTTGCTGAACAGATTGGCTGCAGGGTGCATTCAACCATGACTTGGCCGTTTTGCGCATGCGTAACTGCATTCTGTAAAAAATAATTATTGTTAAAGACTGACAAAGTAATACAGTCAGTTTAGAAAATCAAAGCATACATATAAGAGTGATGCACATACCAACATTGGTAGTAAATGGGGAGTAATCATGGTTGTTTCTTTGACCGCATCATCCCAATCATAGTAGTCAAACTGACCTTCTTCGTCTTCATCAGCATATTGCATATTTTCAGTTATTTCACGCCTACGTCTACCCCCTGCCATTGGTGCCGTTTGATTGAGCACATTCTGAAACAATACAAAGTGCACACCCGTCTAATTCCTTTCTAGTAGTGTTTCGTGTCAAATTAAATCAAAGTAGGTATATTTTAACCTGAATTAAAGAAAGTAGTGATAAGAATCCCAGTAATCCCACCGCTGACTTATTGACACTAGCCTTTCTACAATGTAAGTGCATTCAAATAATTAGTATTTACTTTAATGACTGTAAACAAATGAAATGAAATTATGAAAACCCTTGCCCATAACTGGAGTGCCCATAACCTCCTCCACCACCACTCATTGTAGCAGACATATCCGGTTCATCGGCGGTACCTAAAATAAAATCCCACTCTCAGCTTTAATCTCTAATAATAATATGAAAATTAAATAAATTTAAAATTTCCATCTATACCTTGATTTTGATACAGTTGCTGGCGATCATACGATGACATCATCATGGGACTCATCATCATGCTTGTTCTCCGTTTCAATGTATTGAACCACTTCCCATCCCACAAGGATGAAGACGAAGAAGAATGTCCATCCACGGAATCAAAACTGTTACGTCGATCTAAAATCATTATTTCAATTAGAAATTATAGCAAAGTTTCTCTGTCTTCATAGCATACTTATATGGCATGTGTGCTGTGTTAATAATTGATTTTTAAACTGCATATGGTTTTTATTGTTAAGCTGTTAGAGAGTATTTCGTACTATCAAATCTGGTAAATCTATTATAATTCGGACTATTATATGGGTTTCCTCCTCCTCCTCCTGTCATCATCATCCCTCCCCCGTGTGAAGATGAAGATGGATAGTAAGCTCGTATTGATCTTTTTCCAAATCTTGTAGCAACTCCACTAATCATCTTTCCATCCTTTGCAATCCTCTCGTCTTCTTCATGCAACTCACTAGAGTCGTTTACAAACTTTAACCGGGGAAATGACAGGTCTCCCGTAGAGTTATCTGGAATTTCAACGGCTATCACGGTTGAAGGATCACCTTTTTGAATTTTCTGAACATTTTGTTTACACAGCACAGGTGAAATAGCACAGGTGAGATTCAAGACAAAAAATGTTACAATTAATTGATAAGCAGTAATGCTAGCGAAAAAAACTGATGACCTTGTTTTTATCGCAACTTCTGGAACGCTCCATGCTTTCATTTTGATACTTATAAAGCAGGTATTTGCCATCCCTGATGAGACTCTGTCAAGTTTTTTATGTGATCTTTCTTGTAAAATGGCAAATGAAGGAATGATGAGGATTTTCCTGAACTAACTAAAAATAAAGTAAAACCCATTTTTTCCCCTATTTTCATTTAAAAAACTATTGTCGTCTGACCATCATTGTTTATAGCCACATATGTTGTCTGTCAAATTAACTTGGGGGACTACATTTATATCAAGCCAAAAGTCACAACTGTCACCGTAATGAAGATTCTTTTTGTGTTTTATACAGCCTAATTATTGGTTTCACAGTTGGATGCACTCATTGAATTCATTACCTTGTTATATACTATCCACCTATTTTTGCATGTGCATTTATTTGCGTTAGTTTTATTTGATCTCATTAGATCAGGTAGACTTTTTTTAGCAGATGGCGATATTTAGAAAAATATGTGTGTAAAACATGTGCATATGGATATCAATGTTCGTTTTTCTTTCTCGAATTGTCTTTTCATGTAAACTAGTCCAATTATCAACGAGTAGTAATGAAAATGTGCAGTTTGAATTGGTGGGTGTATTATTTTCTATGCTAAAAAAGCCTGAAAAGTCGTAAGAGAACATTGAACAGATGTGATACATGAACTAAAATACACCAGGTGAGGGAATTCACTATTCACTCATTGATTGGATTCATATGATTGTAAAATGTTAAATGCAACATAAAAGTCCCGTATGTAAAATGTATACCCTTCTTAAATGTGCCGTTGGCATTGTTGATGTTACAATTAAAGTTCACCAAGCAATCTTATTTGAGTGGACTATATTTTAGGAATAATTGGGAAAATGTACATACTACACTAAAGTTTCTTTCATTATATTATCTGCTATTTACTACAGAACAAGGCCCTAGATAGGTATATCTGTATCATTGGACCTCCATACCTCATAGAGGTCCAATGATACATATATATACCTATCTAGGGCCTTGCTACAGAACAGATATAATGAAATGATAGAAAATAAATACATCCCTGTATTTACGGAGTTATGGATACTTCTTCCCTTTGGTTGACTACAACCTCACGACAATTACATACCCACAAATGACAGTAAAAGGTTAGGAAATAAATTATCCGAATTTTACAATATTCGTTATTTCTGAAATGGTCCATAATATTGGCATATTTGCATGCTTACTTCTATAAACTTCGACATCGATATGCCAAACCCTGAATAATTTACATTTTCAGACTAAAAAAGAAAAGACAAAATGAGCAATTCACAGGCGTCCATGATGGCAGATTCTGAAATAAGTGGCGGCCAAAACGATTTAGAAGACTCAATCTCAGTATTATCAGATACAGGAGATGGTAATGACACACGTGGTAATATCCAAACGCAGCGAAGACGATGGTCATTCCTTAACAGGGGAGGAACTAAGGGTGCCAACGATGCATCTTCTTCTCAACCCAAGAAAATTAGAGCGTTGTCTATTACATGTCGTATGACGGGCAAAGCCAAAGCGCCATGTCTGATTACCTGCTCATCAATTGCTGAACTGGTGAGTCTCAAAACATTATGAATCTAAATTCAAAAGATTTCCGTCCATCATCAACCGCTCTGTAAAATGACATTTTTCAACAGTTAGTTTTTCATATTTTAATTAATGTGTGTATGTACAGATAGGAAACATGGTGGCTTTAGTGTACGGAATTGCGTTCATTCAAGGAGCTGTCAATTTCTATGATATGGAAAACGACCCAGACAAGAAAGCAAAGGAGTACGATGAGAAACTTGGCAGAGTTCTCTTTTTGCAGAAAAATAGTATGTTTGTTTTAGTGGTTTGCAGAGTTTTCAGTTTTAATGAAAAATAATAATATTTGAATGAGTTTATAGCGCTTTGTACAAGTACATTTGATAATTTCACAGGAGTTGGGTTCGTTGGATTATTGGCAACAAGTGTGGTTGGCTTGATTGTTGCTTTTCTAATGCCAATTGGTGTGATTTACGTAAGTCATAACGAAAGAGTTAGCCGAGAAGCTGGAAAAGCCTACGTGCAGCAATGTCCCTGCTATTATCCATGTGCCTCGTCCATCTTCTTTTGGCAATGATCTATTTGACCAAACACATACTGATGGCTTCCATTGCCGTCATCCCTGTTCGTATTTACGAGATTTTCCTGATTCATAAACACATCAGTTTGTACAAAAGGAAGAAACGGGAGGAAGCTATGAGAGCGCTTGAGAATGCTAATGGACTTGGCTCTACATCAAATAGTCGGAATTTGATGGGGAAATCGTCCTCTATAAACAATGGGGACGGAAACAAATTGATTTCTGGTCAGGGTGAAAATCCACTCACGAGTGATATACAGTTGAATTTTACCTTGAGTGGGGATAAGATTGTCTCTAGAAGCGATATTAGGGATGTTGATGGTGCTAACGCAGATAATAGACAATCCAAGGAGCGAAAATCATCAAAGAAACGAAATAAAGCGCTTGTAGCTGCTGTGCCATGGCAAGGGGAACAGAAAAAAAGTAGGCCGACCAACAGAAATTATGAGTTGACAACTGAAAGTTACAAATAACTTACTGATAAACAACAGCAAAACCAAAATTATTCAAACAACGGGTTTTTCTGTACCTATACATCAAATTATTGTTTTTCGGCAATGAGTTAAATTGCATTTAAATTAATTCGTCTAAAAGTCCTTCACGGTTTTTACTATTTCATGTAAAACAAAAAACAATGACTGATTAAAATAAAAAGAGTAACACAAAAAGTTTATTCCTATCTGTATAATATATGTAGATATGTTCTATTTTTGGATCATGGTTCCACATTAAGTTCCAAATTTTCCTGTACGCCTTTAAAAGGTACTTTTCCTAGTAAAAGGGTTCTGTATATAACTCCACAAGTCAAATTGACTTTTGGACCAAAACTTGAAAAATAATAAGAATGGATTTATCATCAGACATGCATTATTTGCATTTGAAGCTGTTCCATTTCATATGAGGATTCTATGCACATGCTTGTGAACCGTGTAAGAGTACCCTGACATTTTACATTTTTT
>JAHZNC010002929.1:0-25872 GCA_027744095.1 Zhuqinia jingwanae
TCAGACGGGAGGACTTCCGTAATTCTAACATCTTCAAATATTGAAGAAGCTCGACAAGCACATAGAGTACGTGATAAGTAGTCACCTTTTAGAAAATGTCATTCACCTAAATAGATGGTTATTATTTACGCAGTTGCCAAATTGTCTATTTCTTATTAGGTTGGTGCTCTTCGAGGTGGTCGTCTAATTGTTGAGGACTCTCCAATAGCTCTACTTCAGAGACATAACTCACCCCTTTTGGAAGATGTTATTGCTCGCATTTGTTACAAGGAGACTGCTAAAGCCAACGCAGAAAACAAAGAAAATGACAAAAAAGGGAAAGGGAAAAATGGGATTGAAGAAGTAGTCCTTGTGGAGGACTGGAGTGCATACGGCATGTCGAAAGGACTTCCTCCAGTGTCCGAAGCAGACGTAAAAAGCATTTCGTATAGTGAATGGATGGACCAAGTTTCTCATGAAGAGGATAATCTGGCTACGAAAAAGGCAAAACCATTGAAAAAACGAGAGATAGAAAATCTTCCTCCTTATCCAAATCCATCTAGGTTGGCAAATCGACTTCGGGCATTAGCAATCAAGCAGTTGATATTGACCGCCAGGAATTTTGGGTAAAAAAATGAAATCTTTTTTGTGTATATTTTTCTGTGCCAGACTTCACTGTAACATTTTTTTTTGTTTACTGTAGCCACATTTTCTTGAGGTTTCTTCTGACAGCTTTTCTGATATCTTTATTTTGCGTGGCTATTGGCCCTGACCCCAAGAACGTGCAAATGGGGTTGGTTGACTATGATTCTGGCTCCACAAACATAATTTCGGATTGTTTGGAAGAAGAAGACATGACGTTTGGTTGTAAGCCTGAAAAAATGAGCTGTAGATTTTTAAGAACAATACGGGGCGACTTGATAACTTGGGTAAGGTGTCCGTTATCCTTTTGACTTTACCAATAACGCTTTATTGCAATTAAAACATACAGGGTTAGTAATAAAAAAAATCCATGATTTAGACATTATTCAGCGATTCTGAAGACGCAGAAGAAGCCTTAAAACGAGGCTCTATCGCTGGCTATCTGGAATTTACACCCATGTTCTCCAATGAAGTATTCAACAAAGTTGTCAACAATGTGAACGATGATGAATCAATAATAGAAAGCTATGATAATTCCAGTAGTTTGGTTGTCCATCTAGACTCGTCAGGTTAGTTATACGGTGATGAACCCAAAGTGAACAAAAATAATAGTGCAATATTTTAGTTTGGTATTTAGAATGATTATTGTATTTGATGGAATTTCGATATAGACACAATAATTTCAATGCTCGTAAGAACAGAGCTGATAGAAAAATATAAATTTTTTGAGGAAGATATTGCCACGGACTGTGATGGGCAAGAGAGAAATATTGCGACCTATGATTTCAATTCAACTGTGATGAAAATGGTAAGTACAACGGGAATGAACATATAGCAATGCACTGCTACTCGAGGTGTACGACCTTGAAAGACCTTAGATGTTTGCTTTTTCATTTTCAGGAGGATTCCCCAGTAAATGGAAATTATGAGCACGTTGGGTTTCACACGAGATTTGTACTCCCAGCAATATCATTGGTGTAAGCAGTAACAGTACAGTGTTGTTGGATCATATGTTAACGTGCCTTGTACCTCTAAGGTACAAGGCACGTTAATATATGTTGTTGGAGGTTTTAATTTTGTATTGATTTTAATTTTCCGTTTGTTTAATAATATTGAAGGATTATCTTCCTGATGACAAGTACGACAAGTGGTTTGTCGTTCCACTCGGAACTTCGTAGGGGCATTATGACACGTTCGTTTTGTGCTGGAATTAATACAACTGAGGTGTTGATATTCCACTGGATCATTGAGCTTATTTTGATGCTGGGCCATGTTGCACTAGTTCTTGTGATTCCGATTTTTGCCTTTAATATCATACCCATGAATGGGTTTTGGCCCTGGCCTATTCTACTCTTTGGAATTACCGGAGTTTCTGGGCTTACTTTGAGTGAGTGAAAATGAAAAAAAAGTAGGGTAACTTGTGATGCTTAACAGTGTAAAGTAAATATTTGTTCATTCATGTATCTATTTTAGGCTTTCTCGTGGCCACACTTTCATCAAATAGTCGAGGAGCAATTTTAAACATTGCTCTAGTTTTCCTGGTGCCCAATCTTCTCTTTTCCGGTAACGTTGACACCGTCTTAAATAGAATGCACAATAGAATGTATGTAGAAAACAAGCAAAATCTTAAAATACCGCATTGCTTTATTTTGCAGGAGTGCTGTGGCCCGTCCAATCTCTAATCTTCCCATTGCAATGGATTTCATACTTTCTCCCACTATCCCTTGCTTCACAATCCGCACGTTACATGATTATTGGTGGATGGGACATAACTGTTTCCAAAGTTTGGCAAGGATTCGTAGCNATGGGACATAACTGTTTCCAAAGTTTGGCAAGGATTCGTAGCCATTTCGTCTTGGACCGTAGCACACTGGATAATTATGATGCTAGTCATTCTTTGTAGATATTTAACGAGATGATAAAATTGACAATATCAACAATATATTATAAACTTTTTAGTTATAAAATAGAATACTAATAATTTGTTTATGCTCATTTCAAATATAAAACTAGTTTAAGTATTTTTTCTTAACAAGAAATCCGTGTTTTTAATTGTGCCATATCAATGTATGTAATTATCCTTTAATTTAGCAGTGATTAATTTTTCAGCCTTTTGTGGGAATCATAACTTACTTAAATATAAGGGTACTTAATGTGTGTATACCAATATTTTAACGGGCTCATTCATTGAATTTTTTTTTTTTTCGAAAATTCATAAATATCTTCTGCTTATTAGTCTTTATGATAGTCAATGAATGTACTATATTTGTGATTTTTAAATGAGAAGAAAATAAAAATTGAAGATAAAAATAAGAATATCTGCACTACTTTTATTTTATCCCATTGTTTCATTGCAATTTTTTATGATTTTTCATGCAATTCAATACAATAAAATGCTTGGTTAAGGTAGAAGCACAGAAAAGGGAACAAAGTAATAACTCTGTTCAGCTGATTTCATCATGCCGCCGCATGTCTTTTCTGTTTTCGTTTTATTTCTTAAAGCACATTTGGTTGAGAGTTGAGAGCGAGTTCAAGTGCTCAAGTTGATCATTTATCTTCTTTTGTTGCAGGTTACGATCTAAATTGTTTTAGGATTGAACATGTCCTGTACATCTGAATCTGAATCAAGTAGTGATTTGTACAGAGAAAGTTTTAAATACTTCAAAAATTATGAAGTTCACTCACAGTCATCACTATCACCCTCTTGTTCGGTGGTTAAACAATCAAATAGGACAAATCCGAATCGCAAAAATAAAAAATCCCGAAAGAAACTTCAGAACAGCCATGTACAGGGTGATATAAACTTAAATGGAGAGAATGATGACGATGACAGCGATAATGACAAAGCAAAATCTTTCAAGGGAGGGCATTACGAAGACCTGCTTTTGAAGCAGCCAGGGGATGAGGATAATCATTTAAAGGGATTTGTGATTGACAGAAGAATCAATTTTGATTCCGAGTGTAAATGTTACGAAATGTGGGGACTGAGGTCTCCCGAAACGTGGACGATTAAGGAGCTAACTTTTCCAGCAGGTAAAAATCATCAGTTTGTTGATAATTTAGGTTAACCCATGAATATATGTATTACTTTCATATTTATTATAAAATAAATTGATACACTATTTGTAGGATTAATTGTGATACGTAACCCGTTCACACCTCAGGGGCAGCGATACTGGATGTCTAGAACACTACTGGATTTTCCCCACCACCCCCAGTACATCACCAACTTGGACAATTTAAACCGAGTGGAAAAGAAAAAGAGAGGTGAATCTGTGAACAATTTGGAGGATTTCAAATTGGATTTATGTAGTCGTGACTTTTACGAAAAACTTCGTTGGGTAACTTTTGGCTATCATCATGATTGGGACACAAAGGTGAGTAATTGTGATGGTTGTCTCGAAACGTCAAGTTTGCTAATAGTCAACATTACACTCTTACTTTTCAAGGTATATACAGAGGAACGACGAAGCAAGTTCCCTAAGGATCTCGCTGATATGACGAGGTACATGTCCCAACTACTTGGGTTTCAAGCTTTTGAGGCGGAAGCAGCAATTGCAAATTACTATCATATGGATTCCACTCTGTCAGGGCATGTGGATCGTTCGGAGGTTAATCAGTGTGCTCCACTATTTTCCATGAGGTACAGACTGCGTTGATTAAAAATTAAAGCATCAACAAGTCAAAGTTTTATTCAACAGTTCATAATTTTAATGGTCCTCTGATGTAGC
Organism: Zhuqinia jingwanae; assembly: GCA_027744095.1. Classification (NCBI taxonomy): domain Eukaryota; kingdom Metazoa; phylum Arthropoda; class Collembola; order Entomobryomorpha; family Paronellidae; genus Zhuqinia; species Zhuqinia jingwanae. Next base: position 4,353 of record JAHZNC010002929.1, read on the forward strand.
TTTGGACAAACTGCCATATTTTTAATTGGTGGAAAAACAAAACTGGAAAAACCCCAGCCGGTTTTGCTTCAGAGTGGTGATATAGCTGTAATGTCAGGTGAAAGCCGTGCATCGTACCATGGAGTTCCCAAGATCCTTACAGCCTTCGATGAGCCTTGGATTATGCCTTCTGCCACCAATGATCTCAAGTCTCAATTAGATACCTTACACAAGAGGCAAAAGCTGGATGTAGACTTTGATAAGGAAACAAATGTACACAACTGTTTGACTTTCAAGGCTACACTGAAGGCTCCGGATGTTTCTAACAAAGTCGAAACGTCATGTTGGACAACGTTTTTGAGTAATTATATTAGCAAATCTCGTATAAATTTGAACATACGTCAAGTTTTATTCCCGGGACAAATTGCTTTAGATTGCAATTGAAGTATTAAACAAATAAATACACTAATACAAAATTGAAAATACCACTATCTTTTTTATCAAGTACGGATTTGATTATTTCTACGTGAAAATTTGGCTAATTTTTATATTTATATGAATTACAAAACGTCACGTGATGGTATCTTGTTCATGGTTCATCCTCAAAATTCTCGTCCGCTGATTCCCTTTCCCATACAACCTTAAAATCATCATCTTCGTCATCACCCTCCACTGCATTTTCGTGATTATCATGATTTTGGGAGTTTGAGCTTGTTGAGCTAACAGTTCGACTTTGGAGTCCTGAGTCTCGACTTTCAATTTCAGAATTTAAGCTAGATGAGCTCTTTTCCATTTCTTTCAAAGCTGCTGAAACAACAACAGGCATTATGGTGTTGACGTAATGTGCCACAGCTTCTTGAAGATTTTGCATATCTTCCTTTGGAATTTCTGTTTTGATCCACTTTTGAAAATTTTCAATGTCTTCCAGAATCTCTCTTGCTCTCAAAACATCTTCAACCAACTCTTCCGCAACAATTGTTACAAATTTGAGCTTATCTTCTGGATCGTTTATAGAAAAGTCAGAGTACGCTTTGTTGAGATGATTTGTAACGACTTCATCAGCCACGTCCTGTTTATTTTTCCTGTTCTCTTCGCGATTTCTTTTATCATCTGCAATTTTATTGAAGACGGCCTCCACAATGTCATTAAGAATTTGAGGGATAAATGTGTTTCGTAAAAGAACATTGTTGCATAACTCCTCCACAGTGGGAATATTGTCCAACAACAGTGAATTTCCGGACCCACTTGAGGAGTAGCTGTCATCACTAAGAGGCAAGTCGTAGTCTGAAGCGTGGTGGGCTTTGTTTGGTTTCTGGACTTTCATTGGAATTGGAATCCATTTTACTTTGGCTTTTGGGTCTGGCAAAATTTCAACACGGCAGCAGCCTGGAATCGGCTGATAGCCTTCCCTTATTTGATTCTTTGCAGCTTCATACTCTATATTCTGTTGTTCACAGTAATTTTTGAATGTGAACTTGTCCATATTAGGACCTGTGCGAACTTTCAATTTTAAGAATGTTTCAAGGGGTGGCACACGTGCTGTGGCCCGAAGCCCATTGGTATGTGGAAGACCCAAAACGTCTCGGATAGATTTAGTTATTTTCTAAATTTGGGCAAACAAAATTTGAAGTATTTGACATGCAACTTGCATAATACAGTATACGTGCTTTATAGTAGTTAACATTTAAACCTTAATAGCTCCTAATTCGTATAGCCCCATTTTCAGTAAATTATTTGCATCCAATGTAACCAACTGTCTACCACTGATACCAAAATGTAAAAACATTTCCTAACGAAAATGCACAAAAAATGCGGATAATTTATTTTGTACTAAAATATGTGCGTGTAGCAAGCAGTAATATTTTTTATTGCTACTTCATACTTTAATCTTATCCGAGAATCCAACTGATTCAGCCCAGTCAATAACTTCATATTTATTCCAGTAAAAACAGGATGGCAAATCTGGGTCTATGCAAGGTTTACTGTCCGCTTCCTTTTGTTGAAAATATATTCGTCTGCTCCTTTCTACTGCATCAGATATGTCCCTGCAATGGCACAATTCAAAATTATTTGAAACTATGTTAAAATAAATGAGTTCAAAACAGCAATGTTGGCATATTGGTCTACTTGTCAGTTAAATGTGGCACATCAATAATTTTACGTAGTCGTCCCACCCAAAAGGTTCTCCATTCATCTTTTCTTGACACACATTTTGTTTCCCCTTCTTTCGTATAAGTGGGTCTACTTTCTGCATCATGTTGTGGTTCGGGATCAGGATCCATTCGATTATATCGATGCGGTCGCCGAGCTACTCGCGACCATATGGATGTATGATCTTTGGGTTTGTAACGGTATTGAGGTCGGAGTTGGCACAAAATTTTCAAGGGTGTTTCCATCTTGAACGATAAATATTTTATAAAATCTGGACAAAACAGGTACGAAATGAAATACAAAACGCTGAATCAAATTCTCGTGAACTTACAAAACTTGCATAAAAATTATAAAATAAAAAATTCATGATTTTGTCACATCATCGTTCTGTCAAAATATTTTGATGATCCGTCAACCTCAACGTTTACAGCCGCTTCTAACAACTCTAACCCAGGTAACCACAAAAGGAAGTGATTGGTGAGCGACCCACATATATGCGTTACAAAAAAAGCCAGAGATGAACGTAGAAATTAAGTCGCGTAAAAGATCACTAAACTATCATGTTACTGAGTTTTATTTTTTTGCTTTCACTGAAACTTCATCAAGTATTTCGGGTATGTGAGTAGTAAGTTGTTCCACTGAGGCAGTAAAGTCCGATTCCAGCCAGATTTCTTTTAGTTCCAACATTACACGGGACATTGTTCTTCCAGCTAAGAAATAATTGACAATCTTGTTAAAAACATGTTTCCCTTTCTTACTTTCAAAAAATACAAATAACATATACCAGGAACTTTGTGCTCAATTAAAATGTTGCCAGTCACGGGAAATTTTGGTAGCTGCCAGTTTTGGAAATCTTGTAGCAATGCAATGGCGCCAGCATACTTTAGTAATTCCACAATCCACAACCTCAGATCAGAAAATTTGCTTTTTGAAAACACTAGTAACCTTTGGAACGGTCTGCAAAACAGGTAGTCAAGTATATTAGTACACACATAGATAAGAAATCGAAACTGAAGTGAAAGTAAAATTGAATTTTAAACATACTTGATGGAATTTTCAGCCACCGTAGTCTTACGATGAAGAATGATGAAAAGACACAAATCTCTTTCAAATGCACTCATTTTAAGTCTTGAATTAAGGTTTACTCCCTGATCAAAATAAATAAATACAAAATTACAGACAACATGTACCATGTTATATTCATATCTTATCTGCATACTCACATCTTGCTCTTTCGGAAGGAGCGCTGTCAGCCTGGTTATAGGATTGACCACCAACTTTAGCTTCCTTAGCCTTTCGTCAACATCATTGAACTCTTGAATATCAGGATTCAGAGGAAGCCCTATATATTGGCCTAGGTCCAAATCAAGCATCCTCAGTAAAAGTTCTCGAGAATAATTTCCAGCAATTATTTTCTTTAGTTCCATCCATATCCTTTCTCCTGAAATACGCTCGAGCCCTTTCGCATTTTTTTTAATGGCTTCAAGTGTTGCATCTTCGTGATCATCACTACTTAGTGCTAGTCGGCCATAAAATCTGTTGACGAAATATTTGTATGAGTCAACATCAGTCATCTATCATCAAGGCCTATATACACTATACACAACATATGCTATGCATCAGTATTTATTTATAAAATTTTCATACCGAAAATATCTCAAAATTCTCAGATAATCCTCTTGAATACGTTCCGCAGGATTGCCAACGAAGCGAATTTTTCTTTTCTTCAAATCTTCAGCTCCATCAAAGTAATCATAAATCTGACCATTGAGATCTACAAAGGTATTCAACTCCAGGTTAATGATTAAGCGTTAATTTAACCCATGTAACATATCAATCTAGTTTTAGTATATTAAATTCACCTAAGAACATTGAATTAACAGTTAAATCCCTTCTCGCCGCATCATGTTCCCAGTCTGTTGTAAACGCAACCTCTGCATGCCTTCCATCTGTAACTACATCAATTCGCAAGGTTGTGATTTCGAAATTTTCCTTATCATTTATTCGAGCAGTTATGGTTCCGTGTTTTTCCCCTTTGGTGTTTATCATTCTGATGCCTTCAGCTTCAAACATAGCCATTGTGATTTCGAAATTTTCCTTATCATTTATTCGAGCAGTTATGGTTCCGTGTTTTTCCCCTTTGGTGTTTATCATTCTGATGCCTTCAGCTTCAAACATTGCCTTCATTTGATCAGGTGTGGCTATAGTGGCGAAGTCTAAATCCTCTGGAATTTTTCCCATTATAAGATCACTGCGGTTAAAAAAACACACAAAAGAAGGTAAATTGTTCCCTTCATTTCATTATTCTGCGTGAAACCAGAAACTATACAATAATCCGAATTATGTAGTAATAAACTCAACACAATATATTATTTTTATGCAAATGTAAATAGTTACCGAACAGGTCCTCCGGCTAACCGCAATTCATACTTATTTTTCTCAAACAAAGAGGCAAGATCCTTCACCTCGGGGGATAAAATTTTCACCATTAAATCATCGTCGATCCTCATTGTCTTCAATGTACCCTTTGGCAGACTCATAATCCTCTTTTGCAATGGGGTTAAATTCTGTTGTTCCGCTGATGTCGAGAAGGACCTATGCGAATTGGTTCTTCTACTTTGCCACTACACAACAAAGTTAAGATTAAATTAAAGGGATTTCAAGTTTCAGTTGGTAAAATTCCTGTAAATTTTTTAACGATAAGACGATCATACTACAACACCACGTTCTCAGCCTTACCTGATAACAAAGTTGATTTGAATTGGATGCAGTTGTATATGCATCGAAAGGACAAGAATGCAGCGAACGTTGACGTTGACACACGGCTATTACAAAAGCTCTCACATCATTTCCACGATAAACGCGTACAGAAGAAACGTTTAATTGTAGTAACTTTAAAATCTTGCAAGCTCTCACAAACATGTGTCCACAATACGTTTTTTACTATAACAACAAAAATCCTAACTACATAACACAACGTACATTATCTGATCATTTGTCGTTAAATATTACTACATAATATATTAGTTGAGAGCTTGAGAGTTGAGGTTGATATATGATATGATGTAAAATTTACGGTATAAATGCGAGGTTGCAAGTTTACTTCGTCCGGTAGTTCTTAACTTCTATTCTAAGATTGTTGTGTTGGGGTTCTGCTCATCTGCTCCCATATAACAGCTGTGTGTGTGCAGTGCAATAGCCACATGGATTGCCATCAGTCACTCGTCCTGCAAGTTTGAGGTAAGGGGCGACGTGAGAGATAACTTCGCTTTGCATGCAACTTCACTTGGAGGAATTTTAACGGCATAAGGCCTTGCAGTTGCAGATGCAGGCAGTCAGGTCAGACTACTGCACTGGCAGGGAAGAACCACAATTTAGCAATATTTTTTGTTGAAAGTTCTTATATTTTGTTGAAGCATGCAACTTGCATGATGCTCAAGTTTTTACGCTCATAAAAGAAAATCTTTTTTTGTGAAACACATTTATTCGGCCACTTAATAAAACACATACGCTATATATGTTATAATTTATTATTTTGCTCGTTAAAACTAAGTTAATTTAACTAACTGCATGTGCATATGTATGTAGTATATATTATGTTTCACACTAAAATAACGTTCACCCATCCCCCCAGGCTTGATTCCATTGTAAAAGTTCTATTTTTTCTCTAATTTTGTGCATAAGGTAAGGTATTTTTTCATGATCGGGTAATTCCATCCACTGGTCCAAGTCCACCGGAACAACAGGGTTGCCCAAATTTTCCAAAATTTTTAGTTCTAATGCAGGTAAACCCCGCAAGCGTCTTGTATTGTTAACATACAAATCGTTGGTGAAAACTTTGACTAATATTCTGAGAACCGTAAACAAAAACAATGAGCAGATTATGCACAATTAATTACGTAATGAATTATAAGATGTAAAGCACAAAACTTACATGACACTTTCTGGGGGTTTTGTAATACTGCTCAAGCAATCTAACTGTGAATCACTTTGTGAGTTTACTGCCACTGGGTAGCCTCCCTTTCGCATAACAATTCCATGGTCTACACAAAATATGCAAAAGTATTTACTTACTACTTGACTTAATGCGCCTAATAATTACCATATTAAAAAGGTTAATTAATAACTATTGAGTACCTATATGTAGACCATCGTGATACAACCCATTAATCACGTATGATTCTCCTCCTAATCCAGTTTGTAGAGCCGTTTTTAATGGATATTGTTTATTTGCATTGGCAGCCCGAGCTAACTCCTTCCAGTTTTCAACCATTGTGATGGGTGGCAAAGGACCCCTATATTTTGTATACAAAACCTTCACTGAATTATAGAGAAGCAATAAATAAATTGGATGATATCTTCTTTGGTGTTCTTCTAGCAAATCCAGTCCATCTGAGGAATACAGTCTTCGAAGCAGTTCTTCTGGAAACATGTCCATAGACAGGAACTCGTTTGCAAGAAAAATTTCGTTCATTCCGCAGCTCTAGTGCAATGTGTAATATTTTTAGTTTATTTATTTATCTTATTTCGTGCATTTTAGAAATATAAATAATATAAATATTTTTACCTTCGTTAGAGCTGGGTGTTCCAAGAGTATTGAAGAAAACGTAGACCATTTTTCTGGCTTGTAATTAAAATTGCTAAGCCCTTTTACAACCATCATGAACAGCTTGTCATTATTCAAAATGTGAGAAGGGTTGGATGCAATGATTTCACCAACACGGTCCACATATTCAATATTTACATGTCTCTAAATAAATATAAAAATATACATCTAGAGTCATACTATATATATACCTTTTATTTCTGACCCGCAAATACTAAATGCCAATGACAGCAATATTCACTCACAAAAATGGAAATATTTTTTACAGCCCACAGAGCTTCCATTGCATCCACATCGCGATTAGTTAGTCGCTGACAGTATGCTTCCAGGAAGCTCTCGTTGTAAAAGTACGGAGCTCGTCTGCTATACTTTTCAGCAAGTTTGCTAACAGTAGTGGAAACCTCCATTGCCTTTGAACTACACAAAGTTGGAGTTAGCTTCTTGAAGCACGCAGTCACTACGGGCTCGTGTAACGGATTATCATATTTCATGTCACATAATGACCACAACACACTTTTAGCAGAAAATGTCGACAAACGATCCGCATGCTGAAGAGCTACTTCCATTAGAAAGTTAATAGTTTTTTCCGAAAGCTTACATTTTGAGGCATAATGAAGATAGTCGCTGATAACTTGTGGATCATTACGGTCGATTTCAGTGTACAGTTTACTTTCAAAGACTACTGGAAGTGCGAATTCAAGAGCTGTGGATAAAGGAGATTTTGATTCTGGATCTAGCTTGTATAACAAAAACTGTGTATACATGAGTTGTTGAAGATCCATCAAGTTTGCATGTTTTGTCAACAGCTTTAGTAAAATCTGTAAGGTTTGATGAGATCCAGGTGCTGACAAATAGCTTAATAATTTCACACCATTTATAATATCTCCAGGATCCATGTGCGGACTGCGGCGACGGAGTTGTTTACAAAGTTTCTGCATTCCGACAGATGTTAAAAGTTGATGCTTAGCTTTTGTTGACAAACTTGAACTTTGCAAAATAACACACAAAATGATTCCGATATGAATGAATACTGGCTGATCTGATGAACATAATGAAAATTCAATAGCACCACTTATTATATATAACCATTATATTCAGCTTACCCAGACTCATTTTTCAGAGTATCAAATAGTGAATCCAGCGCCACTGATAGAGAAAGCACATCCATAACTTCTGCGTCCGTTTCAAGAACTGACAATATATCCCGGCTGGTTTGCGCAGCCAATAACTTTTGCGAATATGGACTATCGTATTTTCGGGGCACAGATCCAGGTCCTTTGGAAGAGTCATACATAATTTCAGAAGGACCTGAAAAAAATCATCATATCCAAACATCCCATCAATAATTTATCGAATACTAACCCAAATAATAAAATCTAACTTTATAAACCTACCTCTATATTCACTGTAAAGCTTGCCTGTTCCACATCCACCGCAGGTCGTACTCACAGAACGGGTTGGTGCATAGCTTGCTAAACGATAAATGGACATCATCCCTCGATAGCATGTTTGCAGGGTTAAATAATTTTGACATTGTGTTAAACTTGGATGCACACGACGGGTACATGACGGAAATGATGAAAAGGTCCTTCCTCCTGCTGTGGTGAAGTAAGGTCCTTGTTGTTGTTGTTGAACGAGCCACCGGAAGTTAGTTAACTGACGAGCCATTATGCACTACTAAGCATTGATCCCATAATACAGGAAGTCAAGGAACTGAGTTTGTAATAGCGATTTCAAAATAACTTCAACTCAATACGACAATTAAATTAATATAAACAAAGCCAACAACAGTTAATTTAAGAACAGAACACTAAAGTCCAAAAAATATAACATGTGACATGGAACATGGAAGTGTATACCTATACTGCTTCCCGCTGTTCAGATCATGATACACGTATTCTTCAATGTCCACTCCACAATACAACGTACTTTTATTAAGCTGCCCGACTCATCTGTGCGTGTGCATTTGTACAAAGTACAAAGACACCAGAAGCAGCTGACGTGCATTAGACAAACTTTACATAAATTCTTTGTAATTCAAAGAACTATGTAAGAAAATAACGAAAAGTGAGCACCAGAAAATCAGAAAAGGGAAAAGTGAATACAAGTTAATGTGATCATCGGGCCCTGGAGAAAGTGATTATGGTGGACGATTGGCTGCTGGAACACCTAGCCAAAGTTACGACTTTGAGCTGTGTTCTTATCGTTATTTACTTCCTTTTTTACAGCATCTGGAGAATTTCGCAGTGAGTATTTCTAATTTCTACATTTCTGGTCATGCTATAATTTACGAAATTTATGTTTATTATTTAATTTATTACTTTCGAAGGATGCCCAACTATCCATGGAACTGGAATGAATGGCAGTGGCCAATCGGCGGTCGACATGCGGTTGAAATACACAGAAAACCGACAGAGATGCCTTTCACTCTTTCCTTGGACGAGTCGAGTGTTGAGAATATGGGCGTTTGTACTTTTACTTTAAACGTCCTAAAAGAAAAGGAACCTCCAGATATTACAGTCATGTGGGGTGCAGCAGTCCCGTATTTGATGAGACTAATTCACCTGCCCTGGCATGAGTTTAATGTAGAATTGATGAAAGAACAATTGGGACCTGGTCAGTGGGAAAGTTTTCTTAATTTCTCAGTTCCTGAAGAAAGTAGTTGCAGTTCTCGGGGTGTGGGTGGTGCAGATACCAAAGAGACGTCAAACTTTTTTGTAATTCAGCGTGTACAGTTAGAACGTCCGCATGAAATCAAAAGTGAAGACAAAAATTCACAATTGGTGGATTCAGTTTTATCCGAGTCGTATAATAGTGTAAAGTTTCGCCTTACACCTCCAATTGACTTTAACTGGAATTTACTCAGGAATCAATTCAGATATCCGGCTGCAATCTTCGTTACGGGTTGCAGTGCAGATATTTCAACATCGGTGGAACCAGTGCACGCGATCGTATGTAATGATTGTTTATGCATATTGTTATTATTGTAGTACCATCCGTCAACTTATGTTTATTATTAATAAAAACGTCTGATTGATGATCCTTTTTCAGAATGGCATTATTCAATTTGTTCATGTGAAGAACGAGATTTTTTCCAAGACTTCATCAACATTGGCTCAAATCATCAAAATGAACAATGGCCAAAGTCATTTCCTTCAGGTGAGTTTAGTCTGACTTTGAGAACTCATGAATCATGATGAACTGGTGCAGTTAGTTAGAGAACTTTTACTTGATAGTTATCGCATGAAGCTGCAATAATATAACATGTTTATCTTGATTTATCTGTAGCCCCTCTATGTGATGGATGATCACCGCGCTGACGACGACTCGGAACTTGAAGATCACAATGGTGCTACTATCAATAGTGATAATAATGATATCTCATCTGCCCATATTCAACAATCACAACCAGCACCCTTCAGGGACATTCTCTGTTCAGTTTGTCAGGTTTCACCAGTGACAAGGGTGATAATTCCCTGTCGTCACGTGTGCTTATGCACGCAATGCTTCGAGAAGGTAGAAACCTGCCCTATATGTCGGGGATCTATTGCGTATTATTTTAAAACAAGGCAGGAGCCAACTACCTCAAATCTCAATAACATAAGTACAAATGGATTGGAAGACGCAGAATTTCTTACTTGGTGGCAAAGATTGGAAAGGTTTAACGAACGTTTTAGTGATGCCATAGGTTTAATTCGCCAATATTAAAAAAATGAAAATCAAAGCTTTAATTTACCAAACACAAATACACATACTTTGTAATAACTTTAAATTAAATGTATATACCTATACGGGTTTATTTTTATTTTTTTCGCTTCGCAATTTCAACTTTCGAGTTAAAATAACGTATGTACCCAAATGCAATAATTAATTGTAAGTAATTACTAGGTATTTATAAACTTTGGTACATGAATAAACATTTTGTTTGTTTTTAACCTACAAAAATTACAAATAGCATATAGAATTTTATAATTGCACATATTTTTACGACGACGACGAAGGATTTGCGAGTTGAGTAGTCAATTAACATAATTATAAAAATGCACATATAATTTATATGTATGGTAAACATTTTTTTGTAGACTAAAGCTAAAAACTTGAGAAATCTATTGGCACGCCGTCCTTCTTGACTAAAATCCTTGCCTCGGACGTGTTTAAAGATCTCTTACTTACCTAAACTTCTACCCCATTTAATTGTAAAACCACTAGAAGTCAAGATTTTATACGTAGGGTAAATATTTTACTTGATTTCGTTGCGATTCATGCATATACAAAAGTGCATATGTTATGCACATGCATTTGGCTAATGAAAAGATTTTCATGACTCTTTCCACTTTTCTTCTGCTTCCTTCTTGAACTCAGGTTCCAACTGAGATCTGAATCCATCTATCACATTTGTGGTGGCTTCCGCCATTAGTATTATTGGCCGAACTACTGTGGGAGGAATTTGTCTTAACACCCCTCCAACGGCGCCTGACATTCCCTTCTGTTCGTGCTCCTTACTTGCAACGTGTACGATCGTTTGTGCAGTATCTCCCAACCCCTGTGCATTTATAAAGTTTTTTTTTTTTCATAATTTGTGATACTTTGTCCTCAAATAAGTAGGAGTAATTTTTAATTTGTAGTTTGCTGACTGTTGCACAAAAATAGTTAAATAATAATAAAAGTTAAAACACTGAACACTGCATTAATATTTATTAGACCGTAGTTTAAAAAATGAACTTACACAACTGCACAAAAGAGTACATAGGACCTACACCTCCCAACAGACTAGGCAACTGATTTTTCTTAATGTCTGCTGCCCATTCGTTAAGCAAAAATGCAGCAAGTTTGTCCATTCCGAGTATTCTGCAAAACAATAACATGTCCATTTCATTTTTTCGATATGAAATGGGGTTACCACAAGACCGTCTGCAGTCTGCAGTATACTTACCCGTATCTATGATTTATTCTTTTTAATCGAATTTCAGAGCAATTTAGTTGTGCCAGTCCCATGAGTAAACCTGCCAATGGACCATGCGTCATATCCACCCTTTTTCCCTGATAATCTAAACGGATGGGAACATCAGGCGAGAATATTATTTGCCTAAAGTAAACCGGGGTTGATGGTTTTGAAGAATCAATAGATGGGTCTTTAGAGCAAGTTGATTCAGAATCATCGTAGCCACTATGTTCATCACCAAACATAAGAAGATTTGACTGGTTTTCATCTTCACTTTGCAAACCAATATCATTCTCGTGCATGTTAATTGTCATAACTGGTAGTGATTCTACGGAAGGAGTGTGACTTGGGGGCTTTGTGCTAGATGTTCCTGAATCCTCGTCTGAAAAGGATTATATATCGAATACTTAAAGTATCATTTATGCATAAATGCAAACTACAATCATTTCAATGTATTATGAAGAATTAGAATTATTGATTACTAACCGTCACTTTCCGATTTTCCAACTTGATCATTAAAAAATTGATACAAAAATAAAACAGAGTCTTGGTCAACATTAAGGCGAATGGGTAACAAGGAAATTTTCAAGCAACATTCTTCAATGCTGCTTAGCTGCGGGTCAGGTCGGAGATGAACAGCTTTAAGAACCACCATATTTGCATGGGATTGCCTAGGATGGGATTGTGAAGTGTACAAATACAACATTTTGTTGAATGGGGAGGATACCAAGCGATCTCGAATCTCAACGTTGTTTATCACCACAACCAATCGGGATGCTTGTTCTGTTGACTCTGGATATGTTTCATGTTGAAATTTCATCTGTTCATAGGAAGTTCACATATAAAAGGGAAAATTATGGAATTAGAACCAACACATCACAGCAGCAGCAACAACAATCGATACAGCAATAATGACATAGTTTCACCTTGTTTAAGTGTAACTCAACAAGCACATCATGTTTTCTCCTACATCCACCTTTATTACGCCAAGAATTAGAAGCTCCCCCAAATTGCTTCCTATCAGGTTTTGGACTTTCGTAAGCTTCCCAAGCACTCTGAAATTTTCAACAAAGATTAGATTGGTGACCTACTACTTGTGACCGTGAGACACCGGTGTTCCATAATAGGTCAGTGTCCCGTCCAGCTCTGCCAGTTTTTTGTTAGTTTGTGAGGCTGAAATACTACTTTGTCACTTACTTCAAACGCCTTTGTCTTGGAAAACACAACTCCCGGGTTCAGTGCATCCACAGCGATATCAACCTCGCTTTGATCGCATGATCCATAACCAAAATCATCGATTTTTCTATCACTAACAAGTCTACAAAGAAATGCAAGTATATAGGTAGTTTAAAAGCATATCACAATAAAATCATCATATTTTCTTTTTCATACGTTTCTGAAGACCCTCTCTCCTCCCCAAAACGATTTCGTTTTGAAGGTATAGTCGTTTCAAAGTCTTCCCCTCCGTACAAATGCCACATAACACTCATTTCGTGTACTGAATACTTCATGACTGGATTTGGATAATGCTTTGGTGCCTTCAAAATGTCCATTCGCCCTACAGGCACCGAAAAGTGATTTTCTACTAGACGTATTGGTTCATCAACAAGGATTCTTGCTTCAGGTTCCCCTGTCTTTGGCTGTTATAAGTATAGGTGAAGTCAATAAATATAAACATTATAAATATAATTGGCTTGTGTATTAGAACTTTACGAAACAGGTGAACTATATATGCATATATACTCACCAAAATTCCTACACCAGGATCATTCTCCAAGATACAAAACTCTTCGTCATCCTCATCATCGCTCACAGGAATATCAACTGGAAGACCCCCAGACTCCATAATCGGTTCATCATATGGCAGCGGTGTTGCCGTACAAGAATCCCTATTATCATCTTCATAATGTTGACTAGCAGCATACGCACTGCTTGGAGTATAATGTATTTCAAAAGATTGTTTCGTTGGCCTTTTATGGTGAAACTGTTTGACAGTTTTAATGGAATGCTTATTCAGGGTAGGATCATCTGCCGTGGTATCCTCCATGGCATCTGCAACCAAATCATGTAAATGTTCTGTTTGTGAAACAGACATTCTTCTTTCTCTTCCTGATAGCTCCTCGGTATTGATCAGGGCTGGTTCACTACTACATTCTTTGATAGGGTTCATTGGGAGTCTGTCATCATTTTCTTGTTGACTCTGTGCGGATGGGTCCATCAGATCTCCTTCACTAGCGTAGTAAGTTAATACCTCGGTGAGGGCTTTAAATGAGTCACTACACGTGCGAATGTGCAAAACGTTGTTTGATGCACAGAGGTCGACTCGAGGAACAGGAACGTTACGATTCCCGCATAGGCGAAGAGAAAGCTCAAACAAATCCATATCCATCACGCAAACGTAATCATTTTTTAAATCGGTAGAACTTGTTTTTGTACCAAGGAAAAAGGCAGCGTCTTCGGAAATGAAGCGGAGAACGGAGGTACTTGTCAATGCCGCTATGTTGCTGGATATTCCGAAATTTTCCATCGTGAGAAAGCACCGGTAAGGCAAATACAAAGGTCTACAAAGAAACGACAGAAAATTATCGCGTTTTACTTCGTGCAATAATAAATTTGCATTGTTGATTTTACAGACACATTGACTATCTCTCACCTGTAGTCTATCGCACAACTCCATAAATGCAAATGTAGCTCTGTTATCACTGAAGATGGTGTATATCCTACAACTGGAGTATCAAGAACATCAAAAAAGTCAGTCAACTGGGTGAACCAGGACCGATTTGGAAGGGAAAGTCTGTGATGCAATGTAGCCCCCTTAATTCCAAGAGCTACCTTAAAGTTCTAAACACCAAAATAACATAATACATAACAACATATTGCCAATACTGAAACAGGGAAAATATACTAGTTACATCACAAGCATAGAAGCAGCGTACCTTAACATTAGTTGATGAATCTTTTTCAATTTTAACAGCAACAGACAGCAAATCCTGATAACCAGAAGAATTCGAGTCTGGAGATGAATTTGAATGCACCCCTTCTTCACTGGGATAGATTGTTTTCAATACGGATGATTTCAACCTTGGCATTTCATCCTCATCACGTATCAAATCTATAAAGCATTATAATTTTAGCGTTTTCAAAACTCAGCATAATTCCATGAAGGTTTAAGTGATTTATTTATATGACTGTAAAAGTAAGTAAACACATACCACAATGGTACAAAGTTCCTTTTTCACTATGAAAGCAAAGATACCCCAGAGTTCTATTTCCCTTGAAGCCAGACACCATGAAGAAATTACCATCTTCAACCTTGATGGTGAACTGTCCCCTTTGTCCAGGTACAATGTTTCCAGTAGTGTCCTGTGCATCAATTACAATCGCGAACAATAAGGTACAAGTGAAATAACACATTTTTTGTTGATATAGTATATAGTATGCGTACCTGAAAGGGTGTGAACATTGAGCAAACCGCTTTCTTAACGGTTAAGTTAAGCGTAACTTCGCTTTGTCCATACGTAATTTTTCTATTGAAAGATCCCGATCTGGGTTTCAGAGAATTGATTGCCGGGGTGGATAACTCTTCCTCGGAATCTGATTCTGAATCTAATGTGAAAATATTTATTGAGTTGATAATTTTTGCTTACGACGGATTAATGTTAATATCATATTGCGCTAAAATTTCAAACTAGTATAGAAGCATACCGTATTTAATTTCACCTGACTTGCACATTGTAAATGCATTTATCTGCGGTTGCTTGAACCCTTGGAATTGTCTGGTAGGAGAGGATGGAGTGCAAATCGTCGGTGCTGAAGGTTCCCAGAGGAGTAGATCGGTGCTTATTCTACAAAAAGATTTTCCCCCATTTATAATAAAAATCGTAAACTTCTCCATAGTCGTAAATACATTAGACAACATTTTAATACCGATTGTACAGCTCCTCAAAAAAGTGTTTTGATGGAAAAGCAACTTCCACAGAGCGCAAGTTTAAAACTACTTTGAACATTGTGGATTTACTAGTTTCTTCAATAAACTCGGCCATCTCATTCCTATCACCAGGTATGACACTCTCTTCAGACGCTGTAAAGAGAAATTAAAATCTTAAAACTGTTGACCTCCTCTCCTAATTATTTTCCAAATTATTTTACCATTTATTTTGTCCTCTTCAACGGTGATAGTTTCATGTATAACTCGTCGCGAACTAAATGGGGACACTCCTCTGTCTTTCACAGCGAAAAATCCATCCATTGCTTCACCATCTTCGATCACTTCCGTTTCGCTAACCGCAGTAGACAATTTCTTTGGGTATACGGACACAACAACTCGAGGCCAATCAAATCCCTGTTGTCTCATAGACTCTGCGTCAATCTCTTCATCATCAGACAATGCCGTAGCAAAGAGTAAGGGGGCGTCCATCTGGGTCTCCTTGTAAAATATGCGAGCTTGATGGCATTGTGTGTCAAACTCAAATTCTTCGATGTTTGAATTCAGCACAGTGGAAAACGAAACCTCTTTCATTTCCAAAAGTAGAGAATCATTTCGCAAATTACGGCGCCAATAAGGACTTCGAGAAACATCATCGAGCGGCCTCAGGTCGGGAATAGGAAACCTTTGAACAGATACAAAAAGAGTCACGTTAAAGATAGTTGTTACCAAAAACGTAATGTACCTATGTTATGTAATTTGCCTCAAACTGGGTTCCCTTACCTGAAATTCAATAAAAATTTCGGACATGCCACCTTTATTGACACTTGGTTGCTGGATTTGCTAGGATGGTTTGGATCATTCTGTAACAAATAATATATATTCCAAATATGAAATATTTCGACCAGTCATACCACTTTTGAGAATTAACAAACTATTCAAAAAAAAACTACCTCGAATCTATGTTGGTCTGCGTGTGACTCAGTATAGCAAGCCAGCCTTGAGTTAATTAAAGAGTTGATTCGATCACAAACGGAGAGGTCAACCTCTGTTTGGCATTCACTTAGCACTATTTTTAATGCCGTCTTTGTGGAACCTTTGAAGCTTTTATTTTTAAACTCTATTCTGGCCGACTGCTTGACGGCCTGATCGAAACTATTCGGAAAGACAAGAACCTGCACAAGAACAAACAAAAACGCATATTAGATACTAATAGAAAATTATGAGAGGGGAAGGTTGCAGATGGTAGATGGTAGATGGTAAAGCACATGACGCATATATGAATACTTTTGTTTTGCTCACCTCAATACATTCAGGTGCGGGAGTTCCAAGAAGTGGTTTGGAATCTCGCAGCGATTCAATTATCTCACAGTAGCTAATTGTCACATAGCCAGAAAACACAGACATCAGATCTATTACACTAACAACTCCTTCCATTTTCAATGGTGCCACAATAATACGATGATGATTTCTTGTACAAGCTTCGTTTAATTTGGTTCGTACATCTTGTACATCTTTTTTCCCTTTCACTGAAGCTCCAAATAAGCCTAGAGACCTGAAGAAATTCGCAGCTACTTCTCTCATCTCATTGATGCTTGAAGGTAATGCTGCTTCAGCAGAAGACAAAGTCATGATATCCTCATGGAGTAAGACAACTGCTAAACTTGCAAAGGACAAACTAAGTTTGGTGGTTTGACTGGTTGCTTGTTCTGATATAACATGTCCACCACGTGGCATTCCAGTATGACTTGGCACAGTTTTGGCCGTCGAAGAAGCAAAACTTTCAGTCATTGATTGCTGCATGGAAAGATTCATGGATGTCATCATGGACGCATTCATAAAATTAGTACTGGAGGTACTTTGATACATTGTTCCGCCATTGTTTCTCAGTGGAAGAAACTCATCATCACTGTCATCAGCTAAAGTATAGTAAATCAGCACGTAAAAATTCAATACTCAGAAAAATGTGGAAAGTAATTAAAAACTACTCATGTATATTACCAAAAACAGGAGATGACCACCCTCTTTGTTGATTAAGTCCTGATAATCCTATCAATCCTGGCTTTAACCCTTCCTGCAATTCCTCTTCGATTCTTTTAAAGTCAAATGTATCCATTGGCTTTTCCTTATACGACTTTCTACGCAGATGTTCATCCCTGCGTTTTCAACATACAACATTGCTTATTAAGTATGCCCTCAGCCACATGAAGTATAGAGGTGTAATAATAACTTACACAGATGCTGGGTCAGGATTTAGAAATTCTTTAATGAGCTCCAAAATGATATGAAACTGGACAGGCGACAAGAAGCCAATCAGGGACCCAAAGCTACAGTCGATTTCCACCTGTGGTCCGCCAATGGAATCGTCCTTCTTTACACTCAATTTTATTTCATGTCTCCCAGCAATTTTTGCAATCATTATAAGATTGTCGGGTGCAGATTTGTCCTGAAGACAAAGTTAATGATTTAATGATTTTACAGATATTATTATAGGGAAACGAAAAATATGTGTGAAATGAATTCACTTTTGAGTATGAAAAACTTACTACGTCGTCGACTGCAGATTTGTACGTGCTTTCTTCATTATGACCAGAAAATGGACTAATTCGGAATAAATCCGTGAACAGTGTCATGCCTTCTATAACAATTCGTTTGTGAGAAAATGTGGTATCGAAAGAATTGGGTTCATCCCCGTCATTAGAACTTTCATCTGAAAATCGCCATCTAAAAAAGCACCGAATCATTTTGTTCATTTTAGCCACTAATGTTTTCACATTAATTAACACTTATTAAATCAAAGTCAATTGCTCACAGTTTTATGTGCAGTTCCATTGCAATGCCCACATCAGACCCATTGCGACATTTCTCGACGCGTATGATTGTATCACGGAAGCACATTTTGACTCTAGACAAGACTACAGCAAAAGGATTCTGATGAATAAATCTTCTTCAGCTTGCTGTAGTTGGATTAAATGATTAAAAAAAACTTACTGGCATCTATTGTTTGAGCACAGTGTTCTAAGCCAGACAACGGTTCATGATTCGAAAAATCTGTTTCATCATCCACATCTTCACTTTTTAGGCATTCTTCCGCAAGTTGCATGCTGGAAGCCATGCTTGTCCACATGGAATCCAGCATAGAGCTTCCCGCTAGAGCAATTATCAAAAGGTAAATTTAACTTCAATTGTCAACGTGAAGAAAGAAGAACGCGATCCCACCAAACAATTTACCATTTTCAACTCTTTTCTTGGGCTGAATCGTGACATTTAAACCTGTGACTTCAATCTCACAGCTGTCACTCATAATCGCCTTCCATGGTATTGAAACAGAAATGCTGTCCAGGTGTCCTTCAATAAACTCCAGGGGTATTGTGTGCTGCTCGGCTAGTTGGTTTAATGCCTGCTCATGTAAAATTTAAAACGCCATGAAACGACTTTTAATGATTTCATTTTTATTACATATTACCCAATACCAAAATTGTCTGCGGATGAACACGCACCTGAGAATCCAACACAACATCATTGACATTTCCCGTCCCATTGAGGACATCTACATTAAGTTGGTCTAGACTCAATTTTTCCTGGAAATATTGACCCAGGTACCTTTGGAGAAGGTACCTGCACACCCGTTTCTGTATACTCTCTGTCCACGAAGGCCACATGTTCACTACATGCTATCACAAGCACGCAGCCTATTCTTTGTTTTACTATTTCAAAGAAACCAAATCCCAGACCTACGTGAATATTTTTCGTCAATCACCAAGTGCACTTCAATCACGTGAACGTGCGATGAATCACCCCAAGAAAATCTTGGGTGCTTTGATGATTCCAGATATTGTTGATGCACCTTACGTTCTTCGTATCAAAACACTTGAAGACTAAAAACGCATGAAACAAACAACACATGCATTAATGCCCCTTACTTTTTGAATACAAAGAGGTTTAAATGTGTTCAGTAATTAACCCTTTTTTATGATTTAATTTAAAATCCAGTTGAGAAACTGCGCACAGAGTTTTACTTACTCACTCTCGCACTAAAATATGACCATCTCAAACAAAACAAAAGATTGCTGGTGCTGCTGCTGCGTTTCTGTTTTTTTTTCTTCGTCTCTGTTTAGGAACCTACCTACCTACATATACCTATTCCTCGATAGCAGCACAACAGTCTGTAATTCTCTGTCCTGTTATACTACTACATATACTATAAAGTGCATACTACATATTATAGTCCACAAAACAACAGTCCATAAGAATGAATGCAATGATGATGATTCAACTGAATCAAGTGCTGTGCTCATATGGTCTTGTTGTCGTCGAATGATGATGATGATTGTTCCTCCTGCTGATGATGTGATAGTGATGATGATCACCAAAATGAACAACATTCATTCAACACAAAAGGCACGATTCATGTATTAACGTACTATAACTTATAACATAAACGTATGTTCATTGTGCATGTGTGCACAATTTTTTTTAAAGCATCGTAATATCATATAGTAGTAGTCGCAAATATGGTCGTATAAGGTAATCGCGTATCGCGCGTGTAGTTGTTATATATCTCATAGGTTTAGCCATATGGAACGAAAAGGATGGAGAATTGGAGATATCGTTTTATCCCTTTATGTATTGTACCTTGCTTTTGATCTATATTCTACTCTCAAATTAAATTTGCTTTGGATGTTGGATGAGATATTATTATGATATCTAGCCTAATCAGCTAAAATAAAATACATAAACGTAATAGTAAGTACATAACATTTTGCATATTAATGAATATAATGAAAACTAAAATACCATAGACAAGGTCTCTTTCAGATTTCGAAGCCCACAGCAGTGCAAGAGTATATTTGAAGAACATCCCAATACTGTTTTCCAACCGTTTTGTGGTGTCAATGTAGTCCATTTTTTAAATATTGCGGTGTAATGCAAATGTAATGTTGACTGTCGTACAGTACGATACGCGCAATTAAAAGTAAAATTCTTAAAATTGGTATTTGTATACTTCTTTCATACATATAGTTTACCAAACTTCAAACTATATGGGGGGGGGTGAATAAAACTTATACATACAAATAATATATGCATTTTGTGCAGCGCAGCGTAAGGGGTTAATTGGCTTATACGATTAATCTTTTGACTTGCGTATAAATAATGAATGCATTATACAAAATCAATGAATATATTTTTAAAGAAAGTATAGTAAGTTTTGAATGATGATGTCGTTGAAAGAAAAGAAATGCAGTGCAAGCAAAATTATTGCGTGCGAAAATCATGCAAGGCAGAGGAGGACAAAGTACACAATAATTGATTTAATCTACATTGCACTGTATAATGCATACGTATTTACAATTTACATTACGTAATAACATAATATTGAAGTCCGTCAACTGTCTAACTGCACTGCTTCCAAATATTCCAAAATTAAGTGTTTCCATCGTTTCCACACAAAAATATGC
The DNA here is from genome assembly GCA_027744095.1 of Zhuqinia jingwanae. Taxonomy (NCBI): domain Eukaryota; kingdom Metazoa; phylum Arthropoda; class Collembola; order Entomobryomorpha; family Paronellidae; genus Zhuqinia; species Zhuqinia jingwanae. Next base: position 25,415 of record JAHZNC010002929.1, read on the forward strand.
GATTGCAACACAGTTTACCTTTAACCAGGAATTAATTTTAAAATGTTTCTCATTTAAGTAAATACTGGTCGAGTCTGTCTAGGAGGATAAATATAAACATAACATGAGTATTAAGATAAGCATACTCAAAAATATAAATCCCTATAATTTCATTAGTTTGTATCTGCATTCTGCATCTGCATAGTAACTGCTTTACTTGCAGTTACTTATGCAAAATAACGGGATATTTATTGCACATTTCACAAAAAAATGTTACATGTGAGGTAACAAACTAAATAAAACAAACTAAGTAAATAAAATATTTCTTCCAAAAATTGAGAGGGAGGAGGAGGGGTTCCCATAACGCAGGCGGCATTTCCCCTCCTAGCTTGGCACCATGGTCCAAGAGTGTCCACTGCGTCTTCTAAAAGTTTATTTTTTCTTTAATTTGTACACACTTTAATTTTTCCCAATAAATA
>JAHZNC010002930.1:0-13731 GCA_027744095.1 Zhuqinia jingwanae
TTATTACGCAACTTTTTTTTGCCATATCTTTTCCTTTTATTTTTCTGATACATTACATAAACGCTTTTAGGCTTATTACGTTTATGTCATTCACAGAAGATATGGTTCACGTTGTAATGAAATACACATTTGTTCCAGGGGCATTTTAAATTTTCACATGATTGGACAAACTTGTTTTGAAAATAAAATGCCCTCCTCCTATTATTTGAAAATATATTTGTATTATAAATTGCGGGAATTTTTTATTCCAGTTTTGTTTCTTTTTTTACGACCTACTTTCTCTCTGCGATATTGTCTTTGACGTGTGTGTGTGTGTGTGTGTGTGTGCAGTGCGCGGGATTTATCGCCGATGTCTTCCAGTTATGAAAACTTACAAATCATTTGATACATTTCCCTCTGTATCATAAGATTGCGTACTGAATGATGAAAGCGTTTCAATGGAAAGGAAAAAAGCGCATCCATATGAAGTAGATATGTTTTGTTGGAAAACAGCAGGCGGTACAGTCAACCATCAATTCTATTTCTGGGATTCGTCTATTTAAGCGGTTTAGTTTTCAAAGTCCATCTTTACATGGAAAAATACCTTTTGTTATATTCTCTCCCGTTTTTAGTAGGTCGGTATAAAAAACCGTACTGCTATGAAATTCAAATCAATAAAGAAAATCCCTACACAGCACAATTTTTATTATTATTTACGTTTTAAATTCGTTTCTGTCATCCACCTTTTTATTTTGTAGAATCTTTCATGACCCGAACATCGTTTCTGCGAGAAGTGCCTTCATTACAATATTTAGCCATGAGGCAGCAGGGGGAAAGGGGAAAAAGAGACAAATAAAAATAGGTCATGTGAGTTTTCGCACATTATGAGTGACACGTTCTCGCGCACACAGTGTCTGTCACAACATTTTGCCTTGTTTAAAAAGACTTGAGTGATGTGTTGTTCAGTTCTGTGAGATGGCTAACAAGATAGATATAAATATTCAAAGACCTTCCACATGCAAGCGATATAACATTGTGATAAGCTAAACAGAAATAACGTTTTGTGTCTGGTTTTAAAATTCCAGCATAGACCTACGTAATTGCCCAATTCCAGAAAATAGTTTCATCGTTTTAGCCATTTTTTTTGTGTTTTCATGACATGAAGGGTGAAAGTATATACATTTATATCTGAAGAATGTTACGTTAAATGACGGATTCCTTTCACGTTTTGCACGTTGTAGCTTCAAAACTATAAAAAATTCAGGATCCCCTATAGGCGCAGTGCAGTATGAGATGTAAATGGGTGAAAGCATCCGCATATAAGAACCAATGAATAAATTGCCCAATAACCGTAAACCATAGGAAATTATGGGAGCTGGGAGCAGCAAAAGCCTAGACTTGTCTTCCAGTGAGCATTGTATTTTAATATCAGCTCCGGCTAAATATCTCAACCATTTTTTCTCTAGTGTAATTGTAATACTAATAAAACTGAATGAAAATTACGCTCATCCTAGTAAGAAGCCACAAAACAATATTATCTACTCAAGCTAAGGGAACGACAGCATATTATATTTTGGTTTGCTTATAAAGCTTCGGTATTACATGGGGGTAATATGATAAAGAAGGTTCCTTTTATAATCATTACCAGTCTGTCTATATACATACATGCTTGTTCTTTAACCAGCTAGTATGGATTCATATCATGATCATGGAATTTTTTCAACTTTCAACTCGACGTGAAGTATAATGTAGACATATGGTCACGGAATACGGATACCTCACTTGTGCGAAAAACTTTCTAACTTGTATACATAATATTTAAGCATGCATGCTTTCCAAGGGCAATGAATCTTCATGTTTTTATAGCGCTCTTATTTACATGAATGACTCACTTCTTTCCAGCAATCCGCAAGAACGTAAACACATACAGACAAGCAGTAAAAGAAGTAGAGTGTTTAAATAGCAAAGAAAGAAAAATACACACACTTTTGTAATATACATACAATGCGTAGTTGTAATAACAAACATTACACCACCAGAAATAGCAGAGATGTTTTAACATCTCTTTTCTCTGAAATCTATCTCTTTAACGAAATAGGTCATCATAAGTGAGACCTTCTTTCTTTACCGAGCAGTAGTGTATACACATACTTTATGGTTGTATATAGGCGCAATAAGCCACGTATCTCTTATTATATGCCTTCTTCACACTTGTACTTCATATGTCAGTCTAATGTTTCAACTAGCTCAGTTTCTGTATTATAATCATTATCATATATAACCCATGCACATTATGTGTAGCACACGCGTATAAAATTTCTTTACGGCAGATTATGAGTTTTTTTCTGCCATCGTCTTGTGTTACATTTGTATGATGAGTTGAAGGCAATTTTTTCCTATGGGAGAATACAGTTTTTGGCTAATTTTTTCTAGTGCTTCTGGCAAAAGGAAAAAAAAAGATACTTAACTACACAACTGGTTAGACCTACTCAAATATATATTTTTTGTTTTGTTTCAGGCAATAAACTAAAACCAAGACAGCTTAAATAAATGTTCAACAGAACCGGGGAAAAAAGAGTAGTTTTTATGTTGCGTACATTGTCTGTTTGCATAATAACTGGATTTTATGCACGCAGAAATAATGAGTGTGTGTGCATAAACTGAGATCATGTATGTATAATATATACATTGTATATTGTGTGTTTAGGATTCATCCAGCTCTGGTTTTCATCCGCCACAAGGGTAAAATTAATTTAAGGAAATTATCGTTTCCCTCCCCGGATTTTGAAAGCGTATCATAAAATCATGCATGTTTTGCAAAATACCGCGCAGATACAATTAATTACATGATGACGAAGAGTACATGGGTTTGCTGAAATAGCTGAAGGTAGGTATATTAAGATTGGTGATGCAGATGATTTGATATGGGACACTTCACAGAGAATTAAATTTTCACCAACTTTCTCAATTTACATGGAAATTACATGCATGGGCTAACTAGAGATTGCTGCTAGTTTTAAATAGATCGTTTATTTGTTGTATACTGGACGTCAAATTGTTTCAGCTGAGTGAACGATGGGATAAAAAAAATCTAGTCAATAAAATTATCAAAACAGCATTCTAGTTTTTCGCACAAGATACACAATTCGAGTCTAAATCTAATGGTATTGTACTTGTGCGTGGGATGTACACTATTTAGGTTTTTGTAGCGCTGAATATTAACCAGGAGTATCCAGTTACAGGAAATCAAAGACTTAGGCTGTGTCGAAGTTGTTTTGAGAGAGTCGGATTTTGTGGGTTTTTTCGAATTCTTTTTATGACTTCAATTATACTCTAGTGTATAATTTGCAAATTCTTTAATAAATGCCTAAAAGTGTATTACTGCAAATACAATATGCCTACTTTTCACCTCGAATAATGTTCTAAATTTTATCACATTATCTCGTTGATTGTTGGACGTATAGAGTAACATGTATTAATTATTTTAAGCGAACATTTATTTTTATTGGCATGCAAAGTATCACATATACTCATCGCCATCAGCATATGTATAATAATTAATTATTATACATGTGGGATGCTCGAAATTTGTTTAATTTGTTCGGGGAAAGTAACAAGAGTACTACTTTTTTGGGGGGGAAAATAACCCACCAGCCCATGACATAAATATGTAGGTAATAAACTCATACTTAGTTAACGATATGCTCCTACTTGCATTTTACGTTAAGCTGTCCTTGCAGCGTTAAATGAGCTAAAAATAAATACCTATAAATAAATATATTTTTTTACAAACTTTTATATTTTTGCTTTCTGCGTCTCAAAATCCAAAACACCTCCTCTTCGTTGTTGAGAATTTTATAAATTTTAAAAGTTATATTATGCTACATGCTTTTACTCATTTTGCTTTCAAACTTTCACTGCACACGTTTGTCCAAGCAGAAAAAAAAATTATGGGTAGGACACGAATCTGTTATATACGAAAAGTTCAATTCATTAAAACTTTTTAAAAACAAAATATTTTTTACATGTTGATCATTATTGTAATTACTCCAATCCCTGGAATTGATGAACCTTGCTTACTTCGTATCATGTCTCTTTATGTATCATGCTTCTGCTTTGTCGCTTTTAAAATTCAGTCGTACGTGAGTATTTATTTACATTAAAGTCCTTGAACAATATTTACTTGCTTGTTAATTGAAGCATATAAGCTAATGACTTATTGGGATACACTCAAATCGCACATAAGTATATGCCTATAAATGTATACTGTGAGCACGCCTACACAATATATACTCCATTAATTTACAAGAATGAATCTTGTTATTGTTTATCTAGTTGGATTTACAATTTACAAACTTTTAATGAGTCTGCTTTGATGAACTTTATCGGTTGAGCTGATGCTGGTATAAAACTTAGTTTTGAGTTTGGAAGAAAGTAAGGCCATAATACGTTGTAGAAGAAAAGGGTGCAGTATAAAATGGAGAACATCAAACGCGTGCAATTAAGCCAATGGGCATAATTTGTTGGGCAAAAGTGAAAAACGAAAAACACATCAAAGTTTATAACAACTCAATTTGATTTGGAAGAGAAGGCAGGCATCTTTCTATCTATCCATTACCGTGAATGTGCCTTTTGTACAAAACACACACTCGTTTTGATGCGCACATGTGCATTGATGATGAAAATGAAACCCTGATCATGAGAAAAAGATGAAAAAGTCACGTTGTGTATAATACGCTTTGTCACTTTGACATAAAATTGTGGTTTCCCTTTAACTTGAATCCTTGTACAAAAAAATAATAAAATCAAATAAGGACATAAAATTTTTAAAAAAACGACAACTCAGCGAAACCGACAATGGGAAGCCATCAAACCCACACGGAATATTTTTTTATTTTAAATTCTCCGTCAAATCAACAACATGCACATGCTCCCTTTACCATCATTAACCTTAATACGGTGGAAAATTTGAATAAATTGTGTTATGTGTCTGTTTAACATGCATGCTAATAAAGCGACAACGATCCTCTTATGAGCAGTAACTGTACTCCCATGTGTATTTCATTACTGGCATGATCATCATCACCCCACTCCACTACTGCCACCGAGACACCAAGTACTTTTTGATGTCTCTGCATCTACTTATTATACTGCCTTTTTACCCTATCCCAGTTTCACGTGCAAGTTTTACTCAATTTCCGAATCTCCAAAAGAACCAAAAAGGAGTTCTATACCAACCAAAGCTCCATTATCATTTCCATCCACTGCAACTAGTAGTAGAAGTAGTCTACTACTTTCTTTTTGACCAGAGATTTGAGATATGTTATGCATATATATGATGATTAGGACATTTTGTGTGGTGTACGTCGTATGCATAAGTAATATCGTATTTGAGAACCGGATCATTGTACACATGAAGAACACACACTTTAATTAAGCCAAAACGACTCATCTTCAATTTCCTTTTTTTTTACGTACAAGCAGCCAAAATGCTAAATATGTACGCTCGCATTCATTCCAAACAAAAGTTTTCCTATATTTTTCCCGTTCAATAATGAATCACTTTTTCACGAACGAAAAGACTGCTGCCTGCACCACCAAGAGAAAAGAATTTTCTATTGCTGATGTTGCCACACATGAATAAACTTGATCATCAAACTCACTAAATTTTTTCTTTGGTTTCTCGTCCTTTAAAGGATTCTCATCTCTGCTTTCTTATTATTTTGCCGCTTTGCTCTTGCCCCTAATAATACAATTTATTTTTGGTACTTTATTCACAGTAGTTAAGCTACTTGTCAGAGATAAATATATACCTACTTTGTTGAGTAAAAAGAAACCACTGTATTTTGCTTCCTTTTACATGCACCATGCCGCTCTTTTCTGCTATTGTGTAGTAGTAAATACAAATATACTACATAGTCTCAGGATGGTCGCACATCGGATCATTATTATTGGTACTTGTGTTCCTGCTCAACTTCCTGTACAAATGAATGAGTCAGCACATGGGAGAAAAGCAGAGAGTCGTCTCGAGCATCTTAGTTTGTAAAAGTGTAGTATCAAAGTAAGTCAGTAGTATAGCAGCTAGAGTTTAAGTTTTGTCTCAAAAGCTATATAGTTCCGACAAACTAGGGAAGATCTACTCCAAGATCAGAATAAAAATTTGTTTTTGTCGAAGCTGCCAAGTAAATAGACTGTAATATTTAATGCCTAGTCTACTTACAAGAAACATCACAAAGTCAACAACTAAAACACAAGGCACAGTAAAAGTATAATTGTCGATGAGTATGGACATGGGCTATGGACTAGTTAGTTAAAGTTGTGATGATAATATGATAGTAAAGTACATTACTAACTATATATACATGTATTCCGCTTAATTACCTGTGTTAGAAACTTGCATAATATGTATGTAAAATAAAATGAAAGAAGCTTTTTGCTTGAAATACCATTTTGAACCTAATTTCTGTTTTTTAAGTCTTCATATCTCTCCGAGCAGATCCCTTGCACTATTTTTCTACATGCTCATTTAAAGATGCAACGTCTTCAGACTTTTAATTATCTTGTTTAGGCATGACATGTTTTGTTCTGTCTATCAACAAGCAAACAACACACTTGAAATAATCATCAAAACTTAACAAGTAGATAAATATTATGACGACAACAATTTTATCCAAAACTTACTTTTTTGTGTGCTAGCTTAATTATATTAATATATTCCAAGCTTTATAAAGTAGCATATCATATGTTTGCCGTACACATTTTTTCTCTTAAGCTGTTAGTGCATTTTTAGGAAATTAGTAACTTCTTTATACATTTTCGACTCGGCCAAGTTCCAAAATATTTGATAAAATGCCATCAGTAGCCATTTTATTCACAACAAGCAAACAACACACTTGAAATAATCATCAAAACTTAGCAAGTAGATAAATATTATGACGACAACAATTTTATCCAAAACTTACTTTTTTGTGTGCTAGCTTAATTATATTAATATATTTCAAGCTTTATAAAGTAGCATATTATATGTTTGCCATGCACATTTTTTCTCTTAAGCTGTTAGTGCATTTTTAGGAAATTAGTAACTTCATTATACATTTTCGACTCGGCCAAGTTCCAAAATATTTGATAAAATGCCATCAGTAGCCATTTTATTCGACAATTTATACCAACCAAAAATACACATACCAAACCTGGCAAACCATTTTGGTTTTTTGGTAGGCGACAAAAGGGAAATGTGAATAAAACATTAGGGTTTTTAGCTGCTGCTTCCATTTTTGGCTTGCAAATACGATGATACCAAACAGTAATAATAGTAATAGTATTATGGCTAGAATAAAAACTAAAAACATTTATGTCCAGATATGTAGTTAACATACAAGTGTACACACACACACACATACACGAAATGATGCGTTTTTATCTTATAGGAACATTTTTACACAACATTCATCGCTCACTTCCAAAAAAAGTGTGTATGATGAACCCTTTGTTTTACTCCCTGTCGTATGCATATTTCCTGTATTTTCATCCATTAAAGGTCTTCTTTCACGCAGACAAAGCGATAAACAATTCAACTTTTGTGTGGAATGTTTTGAGCAATCTGCGTAAACGGAAAGTAGGTCGTTTCCAATAAAATTAAAAAAAAGTGTCTGCTTTAGTTGGTCTGTCTGGAGCATTTGGGCATGGAATATGGAAGCAGTGTAGCATAAATGCACATGATATATATAAATTATATGCACATACAAAAACATGAGTAACAAAAAACCCACACTATACCTTGAAAAAAAAATACGAAATGCTAAATAAAATAAAAAGCTTTTGTAAAAAGTATTACATATTTTTTTAGGTAAAAAGACTGTAAGAAGGTACCTTCGTTCGTACAAAATAAATCAGTGTGTATTCATTCTCAGGAAAACATTTTTTCATGTGCTGCTGCTCTATTTTTTACACAAGAATCAAGAAGCGGAAGTAATCGCACACATTATTCACATTCACAAGCTGACGTTTCCCCACACACAGACTCACACTCACTGACTCACTACATGTGTATTTATCGTTTGGTATACACGCAACTCAAGAAGTGGGAAAGGGAAACAAGTGCTCCATGGAGTTGTGGAGGAGTAGAGCTTCCTATTTTTGTGTGTTTTGTCTGTGGTGGTGTTGACATACAGGTCAACTGAAAGTAAAACATACCAAATGGCGTATACACATTTATGAAGTTCCACAAAGGCACGAAGGGGAAACAACTCAGTCACAGAACCAAAGAGAGAAGTTGTTAATATGATCGTAAAAAAATGTTTGTATCCAGAAATGGAATGTTGCTTGTCACCAAAATAAAAATGTGAACTTAACGTCTTGTCTCGGAAGAGTGGGAACTTGACAAAATATTTTTACAACTTTTCTCAGACTTTCAAACGGCTATATATAAACATTTTTTAGTATTATGATTTCAGTTGAAGAAAGCTCTCGTAAATGTATAAAAGTACATACGTAGATCTTGGTTTCCGTGTAATTATTAATTCGGGCCATTTATTCAAAAAATAATTGGTACGATGAAAATTTCAGACGTATTATTTTCACTTTTTCATGTGAACTAATGCCTTTTATACTGGAGAATCCTTTTTCAAAAACGAGGAAGCATAAAGTTTACGCACCATTTTTGCTACTTTTGTAAAAACATATATACGCAGTTAACAGTTGTAAAGACACTTTTTTTCTGCCGAGACATCACAAAAAAATCTTTCATCAACAGACCAAAGAAGAAAAAACTTTTCTTAAGTACACAGAAAAATATCGCAAAATGTCGTACTTAATACTTTTGAGTCTAAAAAAAGTCGCCTATATGAGTTGTAGCTTTATTCCTAAACCAAGGTTTTACTTCTCTTTTCACTTCACATCGATGCGGGGACTTTTTTAAAAATCTACTTCTTCTACGCTCTTTATTTTTGGCTGTCGGTCTTACGTCTTTTTAAACCCGCAGGTTTAAAAGCATATGTGTATTTTGGAATCACGGCACAATTTTTTATACTTCACGGTTAAACAAACAAGCTGTGACTGAGGTGATATTATATCATTTAAGATATGGAGTGGAGCAGTGGAATACGGAAGACTGTGTATATAGCGGCAGCTGTAGTACTATAGTATTAGTAGAGCTTTACTATTTCCGGAAGATGAACACACAGAAAATGACAGAAGAGAAAATTGGTAAAGAAAACCGGACTTTGTTTGTGCGCTACTTTGTGTTATTATTTTAAAGCAAGCAGATATGCGAACTGGTATAGAAGCGTACTTGGAATTGAATTTTATGAGAGCTCTGATTTTATCACGTTTTACAAGAAAATCCTACAGTGTAAAAAAAAATTGCAAATGTCATTGAGTGCATATAGTGCACTACAAAACTGTTATTGCGTGGTACTTATCTAAATGGCTGCATTGTGCATGACAATCACAACAATAACAAAAAGTGTATGAATAAAAAAAGTGAATAACTTTTATTATTATTATTGTTATTATTTCCATTGCGTATGTTTACATTTCATTTACTAGATTGTAGAAGAGGTCCAATATATAAAAAAAAGTAATATTTGTTACAAGAGTAGAGTATTTTTTCATAGTAAATAGTGGTAAACTTTATTACCACGAAAAACACAATAACTCAATAACTACACAACTACCAAGAAGAAGCAAGACCCTCGGACAAGATTAATAGTTTGACTTTGACAGTGGATCAATCACAGTCATGTTGAGATACATACAACCTATAACGAAATTAATGGATAAGCTGCGGTAATAGTAGAAACGTTCATGAGCATAAGTTGTGTAACATGATAAGATGCTTGCTAAATACTCATGGCTTGGCAGAGAGATCAGAGGACATGTATATTACTATTACAAAACAAAAGCGCATTAATAATATGAACTATGATGATGATGACCAACAACAATGAATCCCAAGGTTGATTCAGACGTCGTCGTCGTCAGTTTTTTTTAATACGCTAGTATAGTAGTCGTAGGGCTAGAGCTCTGTTGTGTGCGTCTTCTTGGTCACCGTTTCCTCTATTCTCTATTGTAAATGAACTGGTTTTGTGGTAACATGCGTGTTAGCAAATAGGTACATCATGTTTGCAGTATTCCATTTGTGGCAAATTTTATCATCATCTCACGTCATGTGTTGCAATAAGATTAGTATTATATTTTTTCCTCTTAACAATCTGATGAATAATGTTGAAGCTAATTTTTTGGCAGCCTCAAAATATCATTGTGATCGACCTTCTCGCAAGGGAATTAATGAGAGATACATACATGTGAACGGATTATTACACACATCCAATTTAATTCACATTTTTACTGCCTATAATATTTTTACTGCTCCATCTTCTTCACCTTTTAATGCTTAATTTTTTTGTGAGTGTTGTTTGTATTTTTGCTAGTTTTCTAGCTAATTTGGTATAATAAATGATCTGTCATTTGATGTCATGTGGCAAACGTGACAATTTTTTTTTAAATATTAATTTGTATGCATACAGTAGTTATTTTTTCATCAACATTGTTTGGGTATATAAATGGATGCACTAATATATGCAAATGTTATGGAACTTACTACTGCATCACTGCACCCACACACCACACCTTTTCGAAGTAAGAAACAACACGTATGGAATTGATAATTAGTTGAAAAAAGAAGGTAAATGACAATGATATCCGTTAATCTTTAGACCCATTTTTCTTGAAGTGGCAAGGTAATAGCCAAAAATCATGGTTTGCATTTTGCATAAAAATTTATAAAGCAGGAAGGGGGAGCGCACATTATTTTTGCAAGTATGTTTGTGCATACGTTTAAAAAAAATCATGATGATTAAATGATGATAGAACTGGCAACGTGCAATATGCAATAAATCAAGCGTTATAAATGTTGTTTTTGGCAGTGACAGTAAGCTGCAGTGTGTTTTGTATGCAAAAAAATACCTATGTGTACACACAACTGCATAAAAGTATATAATTACATCCAATTTATATAAATACACAAGACATTTGTGATAAAAAACACACGTTTTAGATAATAAGGAGATGAATTCTTTGAATTACTTGGCAGTATCATCTTGAAAACTTGATATATGTCATATATAGGTGGTAGTCGCGTTACTGAATCCAATTCAGATGTTGTTTATGTGAAGATCAGTGACTGCTCCGAGTTCAGCTATAATATGCCCCATAAAGTTTTGAACGATGAAAAGCAATAAAAGTAAAACTAAGGGTCATTTGACCCTTTATTTAATGTAATTCTTAATGTGCTTTCGAGAGTAAACAAAAGGCTCCCCGCACATAAAAATCCAAATGAAGTTAGCTGAAGCTCTCTGTTTCCTAAATAGCAGCATACTACCTTCTTTTTTACACATTATTATGAGAAAGTATTACATGACAGGCCAGCTGAAAGTAATAAAGAGAGGGAGAGCAAGTGTACGGGAGTATATAATTCAACTTTTTGAACAGTGTGCCTTACTTTTCGAAGCAGCGTAGCGAAAGAGAAGTGAAAGGGAAAAGAGTTTGGGAGGATCCTCCTCGAGCATCTTATTCTTCTGATTCTACTTAATGTCGCATTATTGTCTATCATATATGAGAACCATTGGCATGTCGCCATCGATGATGTTTCTGCAGACAAGTTGGATGGCTCTCTTGCAAGTGAAATATTGCCCAGGAATTTGTGTAATAGTAATAATAAGCGGTATTCTCCTCAGCCTCATCTTTTCTATGCAGTGTGTACTTTCCATCCCTGAAGCAGCAACGGCAGAAGAAGAGCAGCAACAGCAGTAGTAGTAGTAGTAGTTCAGTCGTCAGTCAGTGTAAAGGATGCGCTTATAAAGTTGGAATTGACTACTTGAGTAATTTATTTCCTTTCCGTCAAAAAACATGCCAGGATGACTAAAACAAGCTTTATATTCACTAAAACTTATATGAACCATATCGCTTTTAACGTCATCCACTACCGTCGTCGTTGACAGTAGTCTCCCATGTAAAAAAACTACAAGTACCTCCGCTACTAAAATTTACTGGGGGGTATTATAGGGCTCCATTTTACTCATCCTTTGGCAGTGCAAGAGAGATAAGGAAGAACAACAGTAGCACCACCAAAAGCGTTGGCAGTGAACGAATTGAAACTGGAGACGAAATGTAAAATAAAGGCTCGCTGGGGAAAAACTAAGCTATCAAGAGCCTCATTTCAAATTTCAATAGACCTTATCATTAAGAAGAAAAAAGGGAGAGGAACAGCGGCAGGACATTTTCGTACGGTATCATGTGTACAAAAAATAGCATTTCAACAACTTATGGTTTAGTGGGTTGTGATATCAAAGGAACGGGAGATGATGAAAACGAGAAGTTTATATGCAGCACACCACCGTTGGTTTGTGGGGTAACAGATAGGCAGGTATATTATATACAATGCTCTAGTCTAAAATTGTAGTAAAATTTTACTGCTCAATATACGATGCAAATGACAGAAAAACTGCTTTCCCTTGCAGTTTCATCCGGAGGTCACATGGAACTACCACATGGTTGCTGTCATAAAACTGACCAGAATCCTATTTACACAGAGTGTTCTTCCCTGCTATTTGAGATGTTGCAGTAACAGTGCTGCTGAAAAAGGAAGTAGCCAATGGTGCACAACCGAGATAATTTTATGCATGCTTTTATAAGTAACGCTGTAAAAGTGGAAGGAGAAAGTGCATAATGGAAGAAAATAACACCTAGAGAGAGAGAGAGAGCCGACCCTGTCTTTTCCTCCTTTTCCTAATAAAAGAGACAATAAGTCTTCTTTTATTTTCCAGTAAATGCCAACCGCGTTCCAGTTCCGGTTTGAGTGACATAAAAATCTTGGAAACTATTACTCCATTATTCTCATTTCAAACAATGCCAGAGAGAAAATAATATTTTGAGCATGTTTAAGGCATATTTAGTTGACTGACTGATAATGTTAGTTTTCTCAAGGATATTTCTCCAGCTTTGGGTTTAATAGTTTTGTGACGAAATTTATTTATGATGCGAAAAGCGTCTATCAAAATACAATTATTAATAGCGTTACAATTTTGGCAAGAGGATACTACGTGACTTTTACTGCATTTCCACTGAAGTACGATATCCCAGTTGACAAAGTCTTCAGCAGTTCTATAATGTTTAGCCCACGTTCTATAGCATCTACTTTATTTTAACAGACGGAAGCTTATGTACACAAATTAATTAAGTCACTCTCCAAGGGACAGTTCATGTTTATCAATGTGACGTAAGTCATTAGCACTAGACATTCTGTATGAATTAATCTGACTTTTATTGTATACAAAATGTGCTGAAGGGAAAATGGAAAGGATTTTATAAAGGGACATAAATATACCTATTGACAAAATCATCACACTGCGGTCTAACCGAATTATGTATCGTATGGATGAATTATTCCGTAATGTAAGAGTGACGCCGCAATTTTCCAACCACAAGATCGTGATTCACTGCACAAAAACTCAGACGGAGAATAGTTTTTCAATGGTTTTTTTAAATCAAACTTTTACATGATCATGTTAACATGATTTTAAAACTATGTTATCTACTTGTTTCAAAATGATTATACTTCAGTAACCACGTTGGCACTTTTATTTAAAAAAGATAATTTATCTTGATGCTTTACAAAAAAAACGCTTGATAGAAGAGCAGCCACCACAGAGAGAATGAAACAACAAGTACATTGAAAAAATTCTAGGAAAAAAT
>JAHZNC010002931.1:0-34711 GCA_027744095.1 Zhuqinia jingwanae
ATATAAGTGTATTATATTATACAAATGCATGGGTTTAAGAATATGTTATACTTTTGGTTATTTTTAATGGAAAAGGATACCGCAATATAAACTGTACTTGTGTGTGAATAGATTTCTCATTCAAACGTAAAAGGGGGATATGGATAGGATCAGAGATGAAGATGAGATGAGTGAATTTGATGACATGGAGAAGGGATCTCTGGTTTCCTTTCAAAGAGTTTGTCTATCTATATTGCATGATGTCATGTCGCGTCGCACATATAAATTTTTAAAATGATACTTTTTATCCATCTTATTGCATTAAATAGTTTTAAAAAATATGTCAAACTTTAGCTGCACAATAATTTGGTTAAGTCAAAAAGGACCCCCCGAATATTGAATTAAATGTCCACTTCCCGTCACTTATATTTTCTATTACAGTACTAGGATAAACCCGATTCAACTCATGCTAAATTTACATGTCTTGTGCTGAATATTGACTGCTTGAAGCGTGTAGACGTGTAATACAGGTTAATCAGAATATGACAATGTGAAAGGGCAGCATAATATATATTTCATCTATGGATTTGTCTGGTTATATGTTCATCCGTATACAAGACGATAATCCGATTATTATTCAAACCCATGTTGAATGTCCGTTTCATAATTAAAAATGTCACGTGAAGAAGATGAAGACTTGCTGAAGATTAAATATTTTTTCTACGTATTATATAATATCCTGTTGTGGAACAAAATTAATTAATACCTCAAAAACCAGGAAAAGTACTGCAGCTTTTTTTTTATAAATGCCATAAATAACGTGTCTTATATTAAATTAATTCTTGCATAATTTTTTACCCATTGTACATGAGAAACACTGCCAAGTACAAGTACTGCCATAAGTCAACATGATTAAAAGAAAAGAAATGCTTGTTGAAAAATGGAATTTTATCATGATCGAGTTTTCATCCAATGTAATATAGACATGATGAATGACTTTTTAACTGCCAGAAAAAAATCTAAAAACCCCGACCGGGAGTTCATTTATATACATGTTCATACAATGATGTTTCCGGGAGTGAAAGCTCACACTACTTTTGTCACAATAATCATATCCTCAGCACATTTTTATTTCACAGCGAAACAATATTTTGTTGTATTTTTAGGTTTCTTTCAGTGATTATTATTCTACGCAAGGACGGTACTCGCTCCGTAAAAAATATTTTCTTTCAGTGTAAAAATAGTTAAAAAAAACGCATACAGATATATATATATAGGTATACATACATACATACATACATACAACATATCATATCATAATATGTTGTTGTATAAACACGAATACAATGGAAAATGAAAATGGGATGAAGAAAGAAGAAAGCGAAGGAAAATTAGAAAAATTCCTTTGACTCCGCTACACGCAACTAACTGTAAAAATTGGTATGCTCCTCTGTATCCTCTCTAGTGCTGTTTCCCTTTCTTTTTGCTACACATAATACACATCAGCACTTTTACTCATTTCATTTCTCACTTTTCCCTCCCTCTCTCTATATTCTCATGAGTGAGTCACTTGATTTCACTTGACTAAGCCGCAAGTTCACACACTTATTTAGAATTACTATAACATGAGCGTATGTATGTCTGATTCCTGCATATTAATTTACCAGGTCACACCAGAGATGATAATATGGAAATGATCTGCTTCCTGTACGTGGCATACAAACCATTAAATTCTCACTTCAAGAGTTTCTCTCTCATCGCTTTTTGGAACGCGATTCCATTATTATTAAAAAAAAGAGCAACTAACAAACATAAAAAAATGAGAGACACAACAACATATTATTATAGACCACAGACACATTACACATTGCCTGTAACATAAAAAGTATAATTGCTTGAGTTTACCATTTTACTGGAAGAAAATTTAATACAAGAATTTAATGCTCTCTCTCTCCCTCTCTCTCTCTCGCAGAAGCATAGAGCTAGACTAAACACAAACGTCATTTCATAGTTTATGTCACCCGACTGCTTCAAATTAATGGAGTTGTGTGTACGGAAAGTACAATGAACACAAAAAATTTACAGTACTAAAAACTCGACGAGGACGACGACAGAGTGTGTCATTATAATTTGTCCTGATGCCAACTAATGGTATGCTATATATGCAGTATCAAGGTGCCCCGATCGTTGCTATTTTTTGTAAATGTTCATCCACCTGAGCATAATGATATTTTCCCTGGAACACATTATGTACCTATGTTTTTTATTTTACACTGAAAATTTCTCGCTGTAAAAATTTCCAAGAGATCAATACAAAAGATAATAATATATTATATGGCATTATTAACAGAAAAGCAGAGGGAAAATCAAAAGTTTTTATTTATACAAAATTTAACTACATTAGTCTCTTTTGTATATACTTAACACGTAGTTGAGTTAACTTGTATAATAGGTTTAAAAAAATTGTATAATGATAACTTGTGTGTTCTCCTGATATTTTTTCTACTTTTTCTCTACAATACAGTCATTTATTTCAAAGCAGCAGCAGCACCATCACCGTTTTAGCCAAATACTTTCAACTTTTTACCCAAGCAAGCTACAAATTACCATTCAAAACTAAATTGTCACCAGCACAAAATGAAACGAAGCGGGTCGTAAATGCTATGAAGTATGTATTTTATGCTGTCAGTGAACCATATGCTAATGGAAAAAGTGGTGGAGTATAGTGTCAAGTAAAGAAGAACCCCCTGTGGATAATTAATTTGTTGATTTCACAACACTACACGGAACGGATTTACGGATAGCAAGTTTTGAGCATTGTTAGTGTAGTAGTGTGTGTGTTTGTAGATCTACAGTGGTTTACTCTGATTTTCGAAAACCTGTGTAACACTTTATGCAAAAGCCATTTGGTTTCCTCACTTTCCTCTGCTTTTTCAAATCATTAATTTATACACTTATTTCAAAGAAGAAGAAAACGTGTTCAAGTGTATTTACTATTTACACGACATAATCTGCTCAGAAATCAAATACACACTAAAATGAGAAATTAAAGTACTTAATAATAATAATACTGTTCAAAGAAAATTAGGAAGATTATGTTGCATTAATAAAATCCTAATACTAATCCAATATTCCTAGAGTACGCTGCTGTTACGCTACGAGTACATCATTTCTATATGTAAATACATATTCGTAATATTATAGCATTAATTTTTGGTACAATATCAAGTGTAATAAAAGAAGGGATTATATATATAACAACTGGAGAGAAACACCCACGCAATTATTCAGCATCCCAATGAAAAGATACAAAAATGAGGGTGCATACTTTTTTTGGGCTGATTTTTGTCACGATTTTATTGTAGCAGCTTCTGTATACGCATTTGATACACGGCTTGTATCATTGCTTGAATTGAATAAGTATGACACATTCTCGTATTTCTCCTCCAGATGCACCCTTTTCCACATTGTGAGTAATCTTATTATCCGACATTTTTTCACGTTCATTTGTTAATAAAGTTTCATTTTATCCCCATTATTAAGCTTCCTCAATGATTTTTAAGAAGCCAGAAGTAGTGTATAGATACGGAATGGAATGAGTGGGCGGGCGGCATGGAGTACAATATCCAGAGTTTAGTAATGTGAAACTGTAATTTTTATTCAGTTGTTGTGCACGATCAAATATGTGAAAAGATATGTGTGAGATTCGTAATAATAATAATAATAATAATTTTCTAGAATTATTAAATTTTTTTTGTCATGTAATAATAATATCCCTTAAATGAGTCGGGGTGTTATTAAATGGAAAAAAGTATCAATAACTTTATTGCTTCCTATTAATAGCTTAAATCGTTATGATACGATAAATAGAAGAAGAGAGAGTAGTAGTGAATAGAACATGGGGTAAGCTGAGATGTTCTTTGCCCACTTTCTCATTAAAAGTGTCAAATGGTTGAAACTTTTTCCGAACAAAGGGCAGAAGGTGTGGCTGGGAGAGCGATAAATTTTGAGCAAATGTGAAAACTGTCAGCAACGATTCAAAGTCCTCTTTGACAATAGTGTGTGCACAATTTCATATATATTTAGGTAGTAGTATAAAAACTGCTCTATATGTTTATCGTAATCATCGCTGTTACAAATGAGTCAAGGTTTAATGTATGCATTTGATGCGAAGCATTGTTTGAAAAGACGATACAAAGTTTATATTTTGGCAATTACTTCTTTACAAATCTAACTTGCATATTATTGTATACATTTTATAACATTTGTTAGAGTCATCATAATATAAAGTATAATATGGTAAGTATTATTAGCATTCATTCAGCAAAATTAATGGAGTGGAAAAATAACAGTTTTGAATACAGTTAATAATTTTCTGGTCATGAAATCTTGATAGTTCAAGTTCTGATTAGAATGGGTTATATGGATAATATATTTATATGTTATTATATGTGTGTATATAGGTACCTCCCCCTGTAAAAGGGGTATATTATGCGCTACTCATCATCATACTTTGTCATTTTGCATTGAAATTAGTAAGGTTTCTGTACATAATTGCACCACCACTGCAAACAATCCTGCTCGTAAATCAAGATGAAACAATTCAAAATCGCTGCAAGTTACAACTTTCCGCAAAAGTTTGTCACCTACAAAAGTGAACATATATGCACACACTCTGTTGATTGTTGACTATCGCTTGCTGTAGTTATGATTATGATAATAATAATGCCAAGAAATAAATCATCATCTTTTGCAAATATTAAAGTTTTTAAGTCCCACAAATTTGTAGAAAGTAGTTCAGCAATATCTTCTCTTTGGAAGGGATCCTCCCTTAAAGTGATTTAGTGGGATCTTTAGTAATATTATTGTTGAAACTTTATTGTTGTTATGATTAATGTGGAAAAAAATGAAAATTTGAAAGGTACGTAGCATGATACACTTTTCCGTATACCATTTATCCTTACACAACATTAACTATGAAATAAATGCTATTAACGTACTTCAAATAGAATTCAACTTCATCTTTATTAATGCTGTTTAAAAATAAGAAAGAAGCCATTTTTAATATACAATTTTATGCATTCTCCTTAAAATTCTCACTAAACAAATCTGCTTGCTTTCAACAAGCATTTAATAATATTATTCTGATTGTGTTCCTTTTTATTCACATCTCAACCCTACAAACAAATTGAATAAAAGAGAGACATGGAGAAACAGAGAAGAGAAGAGTGCCGAAAAGAAGAAGAGTTGTACTTTGTGTTTATTGTCTACAATTTATTTACAAAAAAAGAAAGAAAAGAAACGGTGTGGGAGCCGACGTACGTTGTATGCATGTTGTATGCATGTACTATAAATGCCGTATACCTGTGTGTGTACATTTGTCGGTAAAACATTTCTTGAAGAACATGTCTTCTTCTCCTTCTTATTTTCTGCTTCTTTCTGGAGTGGAGAGAAAAACGTGAAAAGATTGTCAATTGTGAAAAAGGATGCTATATAAAATTGTTTTATGTTTTTCTGCTACACACACTTGTGTGTGTGTGTGTGTGTGATATTTAAGAATGCTCCTGCTTTCAATAAAGCTTTCTGAATAAAAAAAAATAGTAGGACTAAGAAAGGGTGTAATAATATTGTTGATGAAACGACAAAAGTGGAATACGGAGAAGAAGGATAATAATAATAATAATACACGAAGAACAAGACAACAGAGAGCAGTAGGTAGATGAAGATAAAAAAAGAAGCAGAAAAAGAGGGAAAATTGTTGAGTTGTGTTGATCAAAATATGAGATAATTGTGAATAAGGGCTTACATATAACATAATATGATATATACGTGTCCTTTTTCGGCACTTGTAACTTTATCACATTATTGCACGTAACATATATATAACCAAAAAATATATACATACCTATGGTTGTATTTACATATATAATTCTTTTATATTGTGTCAAGAAGCGAATAGGTATTTTCTACCCACGAAACTGTAGAATTTAGATTAGCAAGAAAACAGAAAATGCTGGTATGGTGGTGGTACGACGATACTATACGCTACAAGTATACTGTGACTTATTGTTGGTAATAAGAGCTCTAAACTGTTGACTACTTTGACTGAATGGCTATTATCTAGTAAACATCTCGTACAAGATAATATTATAGTCAAGAAGAAGAAGAAGAAGAAGACGAAATGTATTCACTTGAATTCACAAAGTTGTATAACACTCTAGAAAAGCAATAATGCTAGCATTTCCCATTGTACTTTGTACTGGTACTTTTGTACCAAGAAAACCTTATGGTGGCGTGTGTGTGTGTGTGTGGATGTGGTGGCTCTTGTGTCGGAAGACACAACAACAGATAAATAGTTTGGTCCAGCAGCAATACATATATATAAGGGTTCAGTTTTCAATTTTATATATTTTTTGTATGTAGGCATATGTATTATAATGATATAATGTATATTTTATATGTATTTTTAGTATCGTATAAGATGCAGAAAGCATTTACACTTTCTTCCAAGCAGAGAATCAAAAGTTAAACATGTATATTGTTTGGTGAAAGCCATATAGTAATTGTGATGATGATGACAATGACAATATGTGAGTGAAAAAGAAAAGCTACAGAAGAAGAAAAGTAAAAGTTAAGTTAGATATCAACAATAAAATAGAGACGACAAAAAGAAGAAGAAGAAGAAGAAGAAGAAGAGATAATAATAAAGGGAAGTAGAAGTAAAAGGAGGACACAGAAAAGAGTGCAGAAAAGAAGAGAGAGATAGAATATTATATAATGTATATTGTGTAGTTTTGTGTGAGTGTGTATTATATGCTGTATGTAAGTAATATGTATTCAGTTTTAGTAAAGAAACAAGAGAAATATCTTTGCAACTCAATGGGGCCATGATATTGTTATCACACGCAAAGAAATTCTCGGTATTTCTTTATTAACTTTTTCCGTGTCTCTTTTTCCCCTTTTTTGTTACCAGTATAGCGTCATCATACCCGTGTGTGTGTGTATGTGCTTCTTGTCCTAAAACCTGTTTTTCTATTTCTGTTATATAGTTCCCTTTCTCAGTGGATTAAGTTTGATGATTACGATTACCACGTACATAACACTTGTCACAAAAATAACGTCACAAGCAATAAATGGTGGCTCATATTACTTTTTTAAATGTAATATTACATATTGTGTGACTCCTTCTTATACATTTATTTCAGCATGTGTTGGTGTATATGTATCTATGCATGCATATTAACAAAACGTACGCATACCTAATTTAAACTTAAACAAGTCCTTGGTTGCGGTGGTAACCGATGATAGTATATGATCAATCAATAAAATAATTCTAGCTGTGTGGCAACTTCAATTATGTATGTATGGTGGTAAGTTAGAAGGGGCAGATTTTTTTAATGAGTGAAACGAAATAGTGTAAAGTGTACTTGAGGTTTTTTATATGAGCAAATGTAATTTAAAATAAAAAGGAAAATGCATTTTAATTTTTTCTAGAATTTTGCAAAAGAAAATGTTCTTTTGTGTATTCTATACAGTTTTATGCACAAACTGCTTAAAAAACATATTTTGTAAAATTGTTGCAAGAGATAAAACTTTTCATTCATCCGAAATTCAATCAGGGTTTAACGTTTATGTATCCATGTATTTATGTATATACTTTAAAAAAAAGGAATCATAATCAACTTAACTTAACGTTTTTTGTTAGATGCCTATGCAATACTCATGAATGAGCCATAGAACTGCCTTCATCATTCAGCTTTAAAAGAAATGGTGTCATTTGTTATTATTATTTGTTTTGTGTTGCGAGTTGAGTTGCAATGACTCAGAAAAATGGATTAGATATTTTTTTGAACGTGTTTCCTCTTAAAAATAATCCTACATTTCATGGATTCATACCTTTTCTTCATGCTTCAATAAGAGCAATAATAATTGAAGCCACAACTCAAGTGCTTTTTAAGAGATATTATTAGGAAGGAGCATTTCATAAAAGCTGTTGCTGTTTAGTACATTAATGCTTTATGTAGGTAAACATTAACCTAAACACAACTTGTTCATGAAAGGAAACATATGAAGGCATGCTACTACACATGGTGAATGTGGAAATTCAAGAGCTTTTTCCCCCAAAAAAATCATCAAATTTTAAAAGTAAACTTTGTATCTCTATTTTGTCTACTCTCTTTGTATTTTTATGCAAAAGGTTTCCACTTTTACACGTACAACATTCGACATTGAACATTTTAACGAGAAGGGGGCTTATACTTTTTGTACAATCAATGGGCATTCTGTGAGGTGAAATATGATATTTTTTCTTTGCTACGTATTACGTACCCACGTACATACTACATACATAAATTCTTTTACAAATTCACGAAAACAGAAAAATTGTAAAATAATAAGAATTACTTTTTAAATTTCCTAAATGAAAGTCGTTACTTCCTGTCCCCAATTTTTGCCCTTTATAATAATGATTGTACATATTGTATCCTTATTAAATTAATACATCCAGCACCATGATTCTTTCCAGTAAAGTATATTGTTACACGACAAAAGCAACCACTATTCTACTACTATTGCTACCATATAAAATATAACTTCTTTTTATACTCCTTAATTTGCAAGATCATATTTGTAGAAAATTGAGTTTTAACAGTTATATATTTTTTCCTTTTATTTGGAAACACATTTGTGCAAAGAGCGAAAGGGAGAGAGAGAAGAAATGTCTGTCATCCTTCAGAACCAGAGATAGAAAATGTCTTTTCTCCTTACATACACACCTCCTCCTCCTCCTGATATACTCTTTAAGTGAATAGCGATAATATATGTATGTATGAATGTATGTACGAAATGAATAGGGCAATTTTCTCGACAAAATTTCAACAAAAGAAAAACTGTTTACAATAAGAAGTGGAAGAGGAAGAAGAAGAGGAGAAAAAGACTCGAGTCATTCTAGCTTGTTAAAAATGTATTTTAATCTCAACCTCAAAAAAGAAGCAGAAAGAGAGATGCAGAGAGTAAGAGAGAGAGAGGGAAACTCGGAAAGAGAGAGAGAGAAAAAAAGTTAAAAAGTAGAAAGATTGTTATGTTATATCAGTTGCAGCATCACATCACATCAACATCATCATCACAAGCCTCTGGAGTTACATTTTTTAGTTAAAACACACTTGAAAACTCGCTATGAGGCAACATAACAAGAAGAAGAAGAGGAAGAGAGCAAGGACAACAAAAAAACCTGAGGGTTGTTGATTGGTCTTGACGCGTTCCATTTTGTTCAACAAACACTGCTACCACCACCACCACCACCTCCATTATCCTTCTTCTTCTTTGTGGTAACTTGTATATTTATAAAGATACTTATACATACTATGTAACTTGCCCTTTTCGTCATCATAAAAAATATAAATAGTAATAATATCAGCAAGAGAAGTAGTAGCAGAAAGCATCTTCTTGGAGAATAGTAAATACTCCATAAAAAAAGTCAGAAGAAATTAATAAGTTTGTATTCTGTAGTATTGCCCACTTGTGTATTGGATTTTATATTATGTGTGGTGATGGGGTATCACATCGCCTTTTTGCTATTATTATCGACATCATCATCATGATCATCATTATTATTGACCTAGCCTGGCTGAAATACCAGTCATCTTCAGGGGGGAAATGTTGTTTTGGATGGAGTACTTGAGGGGAAATGCAAGAATTTATATAATAAAAATAAATACACCGCACACTATTATTGACTTTGTATTTTATTTTGTTTGCTTACTTATTTACTATTACACACACAATAATGCATGACAATATAAAGGTTATCATATACCACCCTACAACTTTTTCTTGTTCTCTCCAGAAATCAGTTTGGCTGTATAATATGTTATATGTTATTTATGTAAGTGTTTTCATAGATGAGATGATGATGGCTCTGGGTTAGTTTGTGGTATAGTGTGTGTGGTAATATTTTTTAAGTGTTTTCTGTCAAATACCTTCCTCCTCTCCACACACTCTCTCCGGTTCGGTTACCACTTTATAGACAAATAAATAATGGAATATTACATTGTTGTACATCATCTTGTTAGACAGAGTCAAGTAGTCAAGTGGGCCACACACGCACACACATTATTTACTACCTGCAAAAATGCATGCATGCCCTACATATACTTATGTAAACGAAGATAAAATTATTGGAATGGATGAGTATGAGATTTAAATTGATCAGAAATCACTTATGTATCGGTATTATAATATGACGATGATATGAATGTAACTAAAACCATTGATAGAGTATAGACTTGTACACAAGTTTTTATATAAATTACCATAAACATTTGGTAATATAACTATTCCATCCAGCAATTAAAATTTCATGCAATTACACAGCGATTTCCACATTGCATCTCGTTTTCATTCCAGCTTGTTTTAACTAGCATACAATATTTCAGTGTACATATTTGAATGAGTATCATCTGAATATCTGGATTTGGCGTGTGTATCAAAAGCGCCTATCTATTCCGTCATTACTAGTCATTATCAAACTTACAAAGAGAAAAAAAGCAGAGAGAAAAAATGGAAGGATAATTTTTTTCAGGAAATGGATTTCAGTGAAGTTACGTTATTCCATATTATTCAATCCAAAAGCAAAACCCCCTTTTAGTACGGTTTCCCGCTTATTCCTTTTTCACTTGTCGACTCGACACTTGGATTGGAATTTGATTGGTTTATTCCCACTATACCACCACCACCACTACCACCATCATTACAATAAAAGCATATTATCTCAATCTCGCAACTCACTCAATAATAGCATGATTTACGAACACATGCATGACAATCAACAATATAATATGATAAAGAGGAAAGGAAAACGAAGCCGCTGGCAAACTTGAGTATCTTTGGCTTTGTACTTTTTTCTTCTTCTTATTTTCACGTTTTCTCAGAGAGGATCCTGCTGCTGTTGCTGCTGCTGCAGAAGCGTAGAAGTGCCAACTTGTTGATGATTCGCTTTGCCGATGGCATTGTTGTTTTATTATTATATTTTTTCTCGGATTCAATTACTGACAAATAAGAGAGAACATAACTTACTGTATAAAAGTAATAGTAGTAGGCAGGCGATGATATTATGAGGAAACAGAGAAAAAATAAGAGAGAAAAAATCTTGAAACTTTTTGTCGGACGAGTTGGAATGGAAGATAGACACAAGATGAAAAGCTATACGGATATCATTTTCTCGTCAACAGAATAGAAAACTTACACAACTGCTGCTGCTGCTGCTGCTGTGTTCTTTTGATATTGTAATAAACATACCTAAAGTATAATATATGCATAATGTACATTGTGTGTGTATTTTGTATACATACATCCAAGAGATAAGAAAATGAAAAAAAAAGAAGAGAAAGCTAAACGCTAAACATGATAGTAATCGATTTTGTTCTTCTTTCGTCGGTAGTATTTCGTAACTTGCCCGGTTTCTTTTGTGTCATTTAATTGAACATCATCATCTCTCTTCTACACACTCCTGCCTTTTTTACTCTCTCTCTCTCTCTCTCTCTCTGATAGCTTTAGCGCTTCTTTGTATAAAAACTAAATAAAATAATATGTAGTAAAAACAATTCTGGGAAAGCGGAAATTACAACAACCACTCCTTTTTCTCCTTCTTCTTCTTCTTCGTCGTCGTTCTCGCTCCTTCCTGTCGATTTCTTAAACTGTTGTTTGTAGTGAACTCAATGGCGTAACGTATAATAATAACACACGATTGTGTTTTGTAGTACGCTACTTATAATAAAATTGTTTTTTTTTTCTCTTTTATTTTTTATCTTTACTTTTTTTACGATATAATATACTTTGTATGTAGATGTGATCAATTTTTATTACATGGTCCATATCATATAATGCTACTAGGTATACATACTACGATCTCACAAGGAATTATTATGCTAAATCTACATTTTATGGCTATAGTTCCTTTTGAAGAGTTCCATTTGAAAACAATAAAATACATTTGTCTGCTCGTAAAAATAAAAGGTAATGGATTCAATATGGGTTTAAGTCTGGTTAAAAATTCCACCTACTCTGATTTTTTTTTTGGACTTTTTATTGAAGAAAAATAAACTCACTATCCAAACCAAATAACATAGTAATATTATTCCAAATACTTTTTTTTACCGATCAGGAGAGATCACCACTATTTATATTTATGTGCCACAAAAAACGATACGATATTTTAAAAAAAACTGGCAAAAACATTAAACTTATGTTTTATGTTCGTTCCATGCAATTGACGTGAATTGCTTATATTTATCTTTTATGCCAATGCTCCTTGACAAACCCCAGCTAATTAATGACAACACAAAAGTATAATAGTGCAATAGTGATACAAATAAAAAGGTACATCTTCAATATTTTTTCTGTGCCCTCTTTGCATTAAATTGATACATACATATATCGGTTTGTTATGAGGTCAAATTCAATCCATATAGTATACTTTAAAAAATATGTTTAAAAAAGATTCAGAATGGGTTGGCAAAAGTGAAGTGGATACGGTGTGCTTTCATTGCACTGACTCATTATACTGTATCGAAAAGGGTTGAGAGGAAAATAATGTATGAAAGTGTGTTGGGTTTCATCAGAGTTTTAAAAGGCATTTACAAGGTTGCTCAAGAGTATGCAACATCTCATGTATCAAAAACAGACTCTTGACGATTTTCTGATGCAAAATTGTATTTTGACTTTTTTTCATATGAAAAAAAGTAGATAAATGTTGTGTGAGTGAAAAGCATAAATGAAAGCAATAAGAAAGAAAGAGCGTGTAAAATTGATTGAATGAATGAATGAATGAATGAATGAAAAATAATAATAAAAGAGGAATAGCAAATGCATCAAAAGCTTACTTGGACTAGGTGAGTCACGATGATGAATTTGGTCAGAGCTGTTTGATTTGAAATGTGATGCTGTGAGTGGGGAAGATGATGAAGAATCTGGGCCAAGAGGTCTTCCCCCATTATTTCCTCCAGAAGTTGGAATATTCAATGCCTGGAGTGCTTGAAGACCATTTGGTACACCAAACAATGGTGGCACCGGAGAATCTCCGGATGATGCTGGCTCTTGGGGCGATGTGGAATTGGGAGATAATGGTGGCACGGTTGCTACATTGGGTGGTGGAGAGTTTGTAGCGTTATAAAGCAAACCCAGCTCACGAGCTTCATTTTCTTCCTGGGCTTGTTGTCTCCGCAGGGCAACCTGAAACAATTTGTAAAGGTAAACAAGAACACTCAAATCAAAACCGAAAGGGTTATAAATGATCTTCTTCTTCTTCTTAAACTCAGCTAAACTTGTGGTGTTTAGTTGGGAGTACTTTTGTTAATGCGTCGGGTCCACTTCCGTCAACACTATTTTGTATATTCATTCCTTACGCATAATACACATTAACAGTAACTTTCTTTTACAGAGTTTCTAATATCTTCAAACAATGATAAAGTTCACAATTTAAATTTAATATTTTATCGTTCACTTTTCATACAAAATATTTTTATGTAAAGTAAAAATTTTCGGCTCACAAACTTAATTAAAAACAGAACAATGCGTTTATTAAAGTTTATTGCAGACAAATAATGCTTTTTTTAAATCCTCAACCAGCTTGCAACATAAGTGAACCGCTTCAAACAAGCACACAGCCATATGTATGATGTAAAATCTTTCGTGTGGAGTTGTTGGAAACGTGTGTTGTAGCAAGTAGAATGATAGAATTGCTAACTCGACGGTAGGTTTTTGTCCAAAAGGTATCAACCAGCTTACCAATCAAACACAAACTGTTCCCAAAAATAGAGTTGTATGATATTTTGTGCGTATAGCTTCCCACTGTGAGGAGCTCTGCTGCACAGCTACCAGAAAAGATACCAGACGAAAAAGTACCATAGTGCATAGCAGTAGCAGTTAAAGATAAAAGACTACCTTGCTCAATATGCTCACAGTGAGTAGTCAAGTCTGCCAGTTTTATACATAGTTTTTGGCTTGAGCAAATTCATTACGACGACGGTGGAAATAGAAAGAGAACACTACACAACATGCATACACGATATGGAAACATTGCCAGACACAGACCAAGAATCAGCAGTGGTGGTGTATGCTGATGGTGGTAGAGGGTTAAAAGATGTATCCATAAAAATGAAATATTATGTCATCACCGTAATATAATTTTATACACTATATTATGTATGTATTAATGTACAATAAAAAAGAATGAAGATACTGCCAGAAAGGAGCAGAAACAGACGCGGAGAGGTTTATTACAAGCATACACACAGAATATTGTACGGTACTGTACGTACTTCATCTCTCCCAAAGGTTCAGGGAGATGTATAGTTTTTTTTCTCTCCCTTACAGCAGCAGCATCATTACAAGTTGTTAGTAGATTCGTAATAATAATATATTATTGAGATGTTATGGAAAAGGGTACTGCTACCGAGTTGTAGTGTGTTTTCTGCTTTGATAAAACAAGAAGCAAAAAAAAAAAGCCACAAGGTTCTCTGTGTTTTAATGCAAGCTCTTCTGTGATAATGCTTGCTGTTTGTTACTCTACTGCTGCTGGTTTTTTGAGATGCCTTGGGTATATTAAACATGTAACTTTGTGTCCATGTGTGTGTGTGTGTGTATGTATTTTACATGGATGTGTATGTGGATTGTAACCTTTCTCTGTGTTTTGGGCAACCTCCTAGCGAAAGTCATGGTTGGGTACTTTGTTTGTTGGAGGCGGCTTACCATTCGGTTTTGGGGAGGATCTTAACTTGATCCGTTGCTTTTTAGAGAAGAATGAAACTGTTGCAAGTTACAACAAAATGCTTGTTTGGAAGAAGAAAAAATGAAATGTTTTACTTTTTATTGGTTTGTGCAAAGAAGATGAAAGCAAAAGAAGTTGTTGCATGTTACCCCAAATCATACTAGAATAATACTAAACTTCTCATATTTTATTAATTTATAAAATTGAGATTTTAATGACATTATTACAATTCAACAGCATCAATACATCAATCAATTACATCTTACATAATCCCTAAAACCCAAAACTCCTGTTTTTTACATCTTTGTTCAAATTTTACAGATTAATGCTATAATTATAATTGTAAGAGTTTACCCAAATTTAGACAATATTTATTTTAAAAATATTTTCTGATAAAAAAATTATAAAACTCCATCATCATAAACTTTTAGCCGGTACAAAAAAATTAATCATCATGTTCAGCAGCAACTCAGCATGAAATGTCCCATAGTATTTTTTCTCAAACAATGGATCTCCCGTCTATATGATCACGGTGTATGGCATACTTTACTCTTTTTTTATATTGAAATCTATGTGAATAGGTACATACAAAACAATAGAATTGTACTATTAACAACAATAATAATAAGTATGTGTGCATGTGTGTGTGTGTGAGAGAGAGAGAGTATAGAGACGGCGTGGCGGACAGTTTCCAGTTGTCAGACATAATGTCCATGTTCAACAATGTTTTACTCACAACTGCATTGTATCTCATTCTCAATCCGACAATGAGCATTGAGCAAGCTCCATACAACTAGGCTATAAGCTTATACAAGTATATTATTGTTATCCCTTCAACAACTCTCTTGTTTCCATTGTCAGCTTTTTATCCAGAGAAAAAAAAGGAGAAGTACGACCCAAATAAATATAAATAATCTTCATTTCGTTGAGAGTTGTTGCCTTCTGAAAATAAAATTCAGCCATGTTTTTATGTACTTAGTACCTATTGTAATAATAAAAATAACAATACAAATTCTAGACAAATCACTTGGACATTTTGAGGCGGAAAGCAAAGCAAAATGGACATGATGCATACTGCACGGTGCGTGTGCAGCGGTTATATTGTTGTTTTTCACTGTTTTTTTTTGCGTCTGTTGCTCTAAATTCACTTTTTAATAGATTGTCTAAGATGTACAATAATACATATATAAAAAAATGTAAAATCGTCATCATAATAATAATCATCACGATCAATGGTTTTGGTTTACCAATGACAGCCACAATGGAGCAACACACGCACTTGAGCTCATTAGTGTTAAGTAAAAAAAAAAGTGGAGAGATTTCACAGTAATGAACAAATGAGTAGACTAAATCAAACACCACATACAACATATACATATGTATATACAATCGCTTGATATAAAAATATAAACTGTACAATTTATGGAGGGAAAACACTTAAGCTACAATACGTTTTCCATTTTCCATACAAATGAATCGGAAAATACAAGCAACGAAGCAGTAATAATAACACACTCTTATACTAGGTTGTCACTCTACTATAAAAACTGAAATGTTTAAACAACGATGATTGCTGTGACCGTTTAAAAACAAAAAATGAAATGGTGATGTATTGAATGCATGCAATCGAAATCGAACAATCATCATCATCATCATCATGATCGTTATAAATATTATAGAGATTTTATTGAAAAGAATTAAAAATGGACTATTATTCTGATTATTACATGTTATATACATTAATCTGACTGAAGACTATCGAGCAACAAAAAAAAATTGAAGGAGAGAGACGAAATGGTTTGGTTTGATATTTTATTTATGCATTGTTTTCAATTACGTGCTTTTAGGTTTTCACCGGACAACAACAATCTGTAAACTGGCACAATTCCCTACTATTTCTCATTGTATAACAACCATAACCCCTTTTTTTTGATGATGATACCCTTACTAATTCTCATATTTCACGTGATGATAAAACACGTAGTGGAAAAAAATTGTGTGGTTGTAGTAGTGGTTAGTCTTGTTAGTGTAAATACACACAGTAGAGTAATATCAATTTCTGGAGAAATTGTAAACTACAACAACTGCAATAGGAACGTAAGCATATAATGATAATAATAATAACAATAAAGTTATTTTATAAACTTTACATCAAGCTAAACAGACAAGGGGGCACTGGTTTTTGGTATACACCTCCTCCTCCTGTTTTTTTTATTCAATTGAAGAAAAGAAAAGGATTCAATAACCACATATTATCCTCTGATGATGAGATCTACTAAAGTTTCACAAGTTTCCGTCGTCGTGTAACTGTATAGTGTAGAGTACAAAATTATTTTTGTATTTCTTCCTTTTTTTGTGAGAATCCTACTGAGAAAGCAGAAAATAGATAAACATCATGCATACACAATGTTATATTATTATGTAATAAATAATAATTTGAAAGAGTTGTTGTGGACGGGGGGAAACAGCAAAACCTATTTTTTTATCTGGGTTACGTGTGCTATGAATATCACTGTCTATCTACTGTCTCCTTAATCTATTCAAGTTTCATTTGTAAAAAAAATGGTTTACATTTTACATCAATTTTTTTTATCTTTCAAGAGTTTCATTAAAAAGCTGCTGCTGTTGCCGTAAAATGCATAAGATGCAACCCTTTTTCTATTGAGAAGATAGAAAAAGAGGTCTTTTTATTTCTTTCAAGAAGATGACGATAAAATGAAGGAAATTTGACGAAGAAATACTTTCCTGTTAAATTTGTTAAGAATGCTGAAAATATTAAGAGTATTTAAGAGGAAGAGGGAACATCTTGAGTGAATACTTTTTAAATGACATTTACAATATACTTTTATATCTTCCTCTTCAGCCATTGAAAGAATATCTATACAGTCACGTCACAGGAAAGAAAGGCCAAAACAAAAAAAACTCATCTTTGAAGATGCAAAATAACATAATAATATGACCAATATAATTTACCTTTTTTATATTCGTAGCAATCAAGTTAAAATAGAAGAAAGGAAGGGGTAGTCTGCATTTGGATTTCCGTAAGAAAAACGTTCAACTTATTTGCTTAATATATGGAGAATGGATGGATGTTAGGAATGGTATTTAAGAACTTACATTAAATACACTTTCTTGTTTCTTATCTTAACATTTCACCCTTTTTTGTCATGCATTTCATAGACCATAGTGGTTTGGTTATGGCAAGAAAAAAAAAATTGTAATTATTGTTATTATAATAACAAAAGTAATCGTGGTGTGGTGGCTTTGTAAAAGTTTTTGTTTTGTTAGTTTGTGTTGTAAAAATGAATACAACCACCTTAATATTTTTTTAATCTTCAAAAACGATCAGCATATCTTGACCATATCATATCATGAGATAATAAACATTTTATTCTGCGGGTGGCATTTATTATTCGTTTATTTAAAAGAGACCAAACTGTTCAATGCCTGTCATCTAGCTTTTGATGTCTACGAATATCTGATTTCAATGATAATATTAATATTTAATAAATCTTTTAAATGAAATAATGTCCACTATAAAACTTTTCAGTTGTGGCAAGTTTTGATACTCAATGTCGATGAATTCAAATAATAATAATAATATGCATAAGACACTCACTCTCTGCAATCCAATTCAACCAAACTATTTCATAAGGTGTAATGAAGTAAGCTTTAGGGCTTCATTTTTGTTGTGATGATATTGAGGAATATATGCCCTCTCGTTTATGTAAAAACCTAAGTAGGTATTCCCCAAGCTACATATGTACATATATAATTCTGTGTTTCCAGAATTGGATCAGCTCTTGCCTTTCTGTTTTTCTATTCTATTCATAATGATTATTATTATTTACTCGCACACGTAAGGATCACCCTCATTCCACTGTTTTTTGTTACTGATAAAACGGGGAAACTGTTAAATAAAAGGAGATAAAGAGAGAGAGAGAGGGGGATGTTGAGAGAGAGAGAGAGAGAGAAAAGGTACGCTGATGAAAAGAAGGACGAGTGAAAAGCTCAGTCTTTTCCATGTGTCTACACAGGCATGAAGCAAGTTCCGGAGGTTAAGTGTTCTCTCTCTCTCTCTTTGTGTTCATGCACAATATATAGAGGAGTACACAAACAAAAAAGAAAGAAGAGAGAGAGAGAGAGAGATGCAAGTAAACTAAACTATTCAAAAGGATTCTGAAACGAAACAAATCGATGTATTCACTTGGAAAATAAAGAAGTATGTTCTTCTCTTTTTTGTAGTAATAATAATAATGTACTTGTATGTACGGACAACCTTTTAAATTGGTGTTTTACGTATGTATGTATGTATATTTTTTGTGATTCTTCTTTTATTTAATGTTGAACTATGCATGTGGTTGATGATACTTGTTAGTTTGTTATTCAAAAATTGTATACCTATGTATATAAGTATGTATATTTACTAAGAAAGAATAATGGTACTTCAAACAGTAATAATAATGATGTGTTTTTTATATTTGGAACAAGGATAATTACATTTTGATTGTGCAAATGACTGGTCTTGCACTGTTTGTGTGGCAAAAAAATTCAACAATGAACAGTGATGATCCACAGATATTCAGTTTAGTGTAGTCAACCCGTTTTTTATAATTCGTTTATGAAATCTCACAATTCCCCAAAAAATATTTCAGATGAGCAATAACCATCTTACTTGTATTTAGTAGAGTAAATTTGAGTAAGTTCAATGAATTCCGTATGGGTGACCATATAAATATAGAAAAGTGTAATTGTGCATGTAATTTACCAAAAAGAAGCAAATAACTTTTTTATAGCTGGATCTTATTTTAACCAAACTGGGTGTTTCTTACATGTTTCGTCGGCATCTTTTCTTATTCAAGTCAAGCGTACTAATAATAGTTATATCAAGAACCTGGGGAAAAAAATAAAGAAAATTTTTCGTACAAAGTAAATCAAGTACAAATTTTTCGTACATCTTTTAATCGCATAAGAAGATGAATTTCAAATCTTTTGAATTTATATATTCCTTGTTTCCAAAAAAAGGAACCTTTTAATCTTCAAATATTTAACTTTTTTTCTAAAATGTGGCATTAGAAATAGGCATGGGTAAAAATAGAAAATGAGATGCGCAATATAGTAATAAGCTACTTCACCGATTAATCTAATTCTTGTAACTTAAGTGCGTGTGAAATTTTGGTTAAGATATCCAATTTCTTGCAATCCTTTTGTGTGTTAAACAATTGGATATTGGTTCATTGTGCGTAAAAATGGATTTCCTTTCATCTTTCAATGAATTATTGGTTTGTTTGTATACAAACATTCCCATTGTACACTTTAAAGAACACAAAAAAATGTTTTGTCTGATTCTCATGTCATTCATAAAAATGGAAACATTTTTTCGTTCAACTACACCGTGTCTATGTTGCTTTTAGGTTTATGTTGCTGCAGAATTTCCAGTAGAATGTTCAACACACAGCAGCAGCAACTGGATTTGATGACTTCATAAGACAAGCAAGCAATAATGAAATGTATTGAATTCTCATTGTTATATTGTTAGATAATCTGCTATCTGCTTCTCACCGCAACAAGATTTTGGAGATAAAATTAACGGTGAAATGAACAAGAATAATACAGAAAAATTATTTAAAGCAACAAATGATTGTATATTTTGGGATGCATATATTGGTTACCCAAAACTAGCACTTCCCTTCTACCTTCTACCTTGTGTCATCATCATCCTCCTAACCTGTAAGAATAACAAAAAACTGTTTTTATGAACGCCTTTTTTTTATCCAGGTATCTGTTGATGAGGAAGGTGTGGAAATCCGTTTAAAGGTATCCCTTTACAGGTGTTTTAACTTGTTTGTAATAAAAGCGTGAGAACTTGTTACTTTTAGACATGCCAAGTACGGTGTACGGTGCATTTAATCATTGGAATAATTGCAAATAAAACTCCCGACAAAACAAACTTTTTTTTTGGACAACAGCATACCGATTAAACGGTCTTTTAATTTAATTTTTTTCTCTAATATTTTCTTTTTGTGTGGATATTACTTTTTTGTTTGGAATTTTTAATTTTATGATTTTAAATCTTTGGTCAATGTCAATAAATGAAGTTTTTAAGATTATTACCTAGTACATAAAATGTTATTTCTAGAGACAGATTCGATTATTTCGACTGTTTGACGATACAATACATTATTACTTTATATAGTTCTTAAACATATGAATACGTTACAACAAAACGTTATAAATCTTAACTCTAAAAATGAAAAGGATGTATAGACACATAAAACATGTATGCTTATTTTAGTACAAACTAAATATATACTACTACAAAATACGAAGTAATAATATTAAATTTTTTTACAGCGTGTGCATAGGCATTTTAAAATTTGATCAGTTCATAATTTCTAATAATTTTTTGTATTAAATCTGCTAAAAGTATTGTGACTCGCATATACTTATGCTACAAGAGTGCCAAAAAATCAATAATGATGTGTAAATATAAATCAATGACAAATTGAAAGAATTCAAAATAAAAGGAAATTATCGTTCAAGCGATATATATATAATTTTTTTTCTAGAGGAACGTGTGTATATAGCCATATATATATGTATGTATACATATCATATTATTTCCTTTTTTTATATTAAGTAGACTCATAGCGCAGTGTGTATTTTATACCAGTGTCGGTATTTACATAAAAATATTTGATAACAAAAAAATGGTACAAACAAAACAATAATTACTAATTACTATTTATAATATATAATATAAAATTAGTTACATAATAAAATTATACTATCAAGTTTATGAACAAAATAAAGTACTCAGTTCTGTGGCCAAAACTAAAATAATAATATGCGGATTATTTAGGGCTACACTTATACTTTTTTCGCAAACAACATCCTCTTCTCACTTCTTTTTTGTACGCATCCCCAAAACATGTGTGCTTTTTTAAAAAATCTCCAAAGAACAAAAGAGGATATAAAATAATAATAATAAAGTTGAATTGATTTCAATTTTCGACAGTGAAACTGCAACAAAAATTAATTTTAAATTGATTGGGAAAAGTTTTAAATTTTAAATATATTTTTTTTGTGGAAAACCCTTTTCGTCCTATAAAATACATTACTGTGATGAATGTGTCAGTCCTTTTCTTTTCCGACTTAAACATTTTTTTAAAGCAGTGACG
Source organism: Zhuqinia jingwanae (assembly GCA_027744095.1). NCBI lineage: Eukaryota > Metazoa > Arthropoda > Collembola > Entomobryomorpha > Paronellidae > Zhuqinia > Zhuqinia jingwanae. Next base: position 21,925 of record JAHZNC010002931.1, read on the forward strand.
TGCGTGGCGTGGCTGAATAATAATAAAATAATAAAAATAATAATAATATAAAATAAAATATTAACCTATTTTTTTACGCGCAGCAGCGATAAAAACGATCATCAGATCCGATCCGATTAAAAAAAAAGAAAAAAAAATTACAATGAAAAAAAGTTTGTTGGAATGGGAGGGATAGCGGTAGCGGCTCCGGCGGCAGTAGTAGTATTACAGTAGTAAGTAGTATTCTGAAGGAAATAAGGTATTGTTCTGGGTCGAAGAGAATAGTGAAGTTGAACAGGAATGCTTTTATGCTGGAAGAAACGATTGATTTTGTCAATATTGTCTTGAATGATGAGATCAAGTCGCAGAATTGTTGAACCTTTGTTTAGACGATTATTTTTACTATTATTGTGATTGTGGTGATTGTCATCGGTTATTAGAAAAGTGGAAGTGGTAGTGGTGCTACTACTACCATTATTACTACTCGTCATTTTACTAGTATACTGATTCTGCTGAGAGTTAGTTGAGGAAATCCTTTGGAACGGTGATGGTAGTGGTGAAGTAGATGATAAAAATTTGATGTCTCCTTTCTGTTCTTCTTCTCCTCCATTTCCTCTTCCAACCTGTGTTGTTGTTTGTGATGATGAAGATGATAGTGGTGGTAGCGATTGAAGATGCTGCGGATGTTGTTGCTGATGGTGTACATGTGGCTGGTGTTGTTGAGACTTTTTGGAATTCAATAGTAATAACGTTTGCTCATCTTGAGGATGATGTTCATTGCGATCAGTTTGTGAGGATGACTCTACTTTCTTCTTTTGCTGCGGCTTAATGTGGTTCACCCCAATATTTGTGTCTTGTTGCGATGTAGTAGTGGTTGTTGTACTACTGCTGCTGCTCTTGCTGGATGATGATGATGGTGGAATTGAGTCAAGTGGTAATGGGATGTCTGATGATGTCTTTTCTGTCAGATGATGAGCTCGATGAAATGGCCCTTCCAAATTCTCCTGTTTCATAAGACAATCCAATCTTGCGGTATCAACTGGTTGATCCAAATACTCAAGAATGCGGATCAACTCTCCCCGAGGATTCTTTTGAACATCTTCGTAGAGAACAATCAAGTAGTCCTGAGAGTTCTCTATCCATGACATGATTAGAGATGACCAAAGTGGAATGTACGTCTTGACAAATTTTGCCCATTCTGAAAAAAACAAAGGAAAATGAAAGAATAAAAAATAAAATAGTCGTAAATAAAAATTGCTCTTTTTAAAATAAAACATTTTGACCCTTTAAAATGTTTTATTTCATTTTCATTTTTTACTTTCTTTGGGAAAGCATTTTCATTTTCTTTAATTGCCACCAAACCTCAATGTTTTTAGCGTGAGCAAAAAAGTTAAGACAAAAAATATGTAAAAGAAAGCATAATACCTATGTATGCAATTCATCTCACGTAAGAAGAAAAACTTGTGCTCATAATTTCTAACAAGGGAAATGATTCTGGGGAGACTGGACTTTTGTATGGTGCATGCCTAACAAGCATACCTATGTGAACGCAGTTTTTATTATTGACATGCAGCTCAAATTGTTTGGTGGTCAACTAGTAGTTGACTTTGTCTTATACTTAAAACGTGAGGCGCATTCAAAGTAGAAGGTAACTTTTAAAAAATACAGAGCTCGACAGGATAACCTACAAATGTCAAATTGAAAACTTGCTATTTAATATTACATGATCGTTGTTTCCCCTCACTTTTGTTTAGAGAATTTGTGGTGGTGAGTGAATGGACAGTTTTTACTGAGCAGGCGAAAGGGTTGACGGACAACATGCATACATACGTACGTACACAAGAAGCCGAATAAAATCAAACTATTACATAAATACATACTACATATATGTTTTACTAGAAAGCTCACCTGTGCCGTTGAATTCGCTGAAGTTTGCAATGCCCGTGTGCCTGTCGGTACTCTGAGTCCTAAGAAAGTTGCGGTATGAAATAATAGCATCGTATGGGTTTCTGTTAATTAAAATAGGACAATAGTTAACTTTAGCATCATCTGGGTTGCATTCAGAAAGTATCTTAGGATTGTTCTTACCTGATGACGACAATTCCACGATATCCAAACATGAGCTCAGACAATAAACGATATCCTTTTACATTTTTCGTGTTTCCAGCAACGTTGTGATGTGTTTTTTGAACTATTGTGTTTCCATCATTCGGTGAGCTGAGCTCACCCAGCAAGCCCGAATTGTATAACTGTTTGTCATTGTACACGCTTCCTGTAAAGTAGCCACTCGCATTTTCAATCAGATACCTTACCCAACAGCTACCCGAACCGGGAAAGCTTACAAGGGCCCTGCAAACCAAAATATAATAAATTGAAATACATGTAATAATAATAACCTGTCTACTCAACTTTCACTGAAAATTTAAATTACACATGTTTGTTTTATTTTTCATTCGCTACCGAAAGGATATTGAAATGAAGGTCATTTTAATGAAAATTACGGAATAGAGATCGTAACTGATTTTGATTGTAAATTCATTCTCATGATGACTTTATGGCTTTATGCTTCATACAAAAGTATACATGCACTTTTTGAGTATGATATTATTTACGGCTATAACATTGTGTACGATTTCAGCAGTGACATGAAAAAAGGGTATGCATACAAAACAATAGTAAATGGTCAGATAATGAAAATCCACTCACATGCCCTCAAGTTCACTCTTACTTTTTTTTACAACAAAATCTATATAACTCTACAACTGGTATTCGCTACCGAAAGGATATTGAAATGAAGGTCATTTTAATGAAAATTACGGAATAGAGATCGTAACTGATTTTGATTGTAAATTCATTCTCATGATGACTTTATGGCTTTATACTTCATACAAAAGTATACATGCACTTTTTGAGTATGATATTATTTACGGCGATAACATTGTGTACGATTTCAGCCGTGACATGAAAAAAAAGGGTATGCATACAAAACAATAGTAAATGGTCGGATAATGAAAATCCACTCACATGCCCTCAAGTTCACTCTTACTTTTTTTTACAACAAAATCTATATAACTCTACAACTGGTTGGAAGAGAAATTATAAAGCTTACCTTGGCTTGAATGTGTTCTTCTCGGCAAAATGAACAGAGAAGGATTTGCACTTTTCATCCTTCTTCCAGGGATAGTAGTAAACCCCATCGGGTTTACTACTATTTTTGTATCCCTTTTGGTCTGAAGATGTAATTTTTAGGGGTTTCGCACCTAGGTCTTGATGACCAGGCCGAATTTTGGTGGAATGACTTCTCCAGGCACCATTTTTGCTGTTTGATTTTTCCTTGCGAAGAGTGTAGAGAGTTTTCCTGCCGCTAAGAGGAAGCGAAAGATTTGTTCTTGACGGAAGAGGAACTGTTGATGACAATGTGGATGTACTTCTCGATGAAAGTACAAGTTGACTCCTGAGGAGAGGATGATGATATTCACCACTTGTTGTTTCGGATTTACTGTTACTTTTACTAGTACTTCTCACAACTCGCCAAAGTGGCTCAACACTATTTTTCTTATACTGCTTTTCACTGCTTTGCCCCAATAAAGCCAACTTGAAGAATCCACCACGCTGATGATGATGATCACTTGGATGGGAAGTTTCGTTGCTGATAACGAGGGCAAAAAGAAACAAATAACAAAGACTGGCTGTTGCACCGAGGTAAATCAAAGGCAAAAAGAATCGTTGTTTTGATGAGCGCGCACTGTTTGCAATAAGACTTGTCGAGTCAATTAGTGGAGCTGGAATGGGTAGCATTTTCCTCATCTCACTCTTTAAATACACTTGGCCGTCAGTTTAGCTGTCAAAAATACATGCATTAGAATTATCATACATTTTCATACATACATCTATCATACACATAAAACATGCAATGGTATAAGGTGTATGCATCATATCATCATCATATGCAACTTGGCTTTCAAGCACAAGAAAAGAAAAAAGTTGCATGCATTTTGATTTGCCTGCTTTAAGATTTTTAGATTTGCAAGTTCATTTTTTTGCACAAGAAAAAATACCAAGTAAGACCACAGCAGCAGCAGTAAGTAACAGCCGCATGTACTAATGTATTATGTACATGTACAATTGTACATTACGCTCATATATGAGACAAGCACATGCAATATGCAGGCGTACTTCTACCGTAAGCTTTAATCTTTAACATGAAAAATGAGTATGCCCATGATGATACTGCTGCTGTTGTTGTTGATGATGAAGTTGATCAACATTATTATCATTTACTATCTTATAATAATCACACTTTCTTCGTCCTTTCCTCCTATAGATTATGCTACCAACAACCATTGTTCATTGGCATTGTTGGTAAAGCAAAGCAAAAAAGGATAAACTTGATATATTATTTTAGAAGCTATAAGCCAAGCAATAATTTTTAAAATCTCTCCTGTATAACAGCGTGGTGCTGAGCAATGAGTTTTTTAAGTTTAAAAAATTTGTTGAGCATATTGCGTACTCTGCATCTCTGCACTATTTCGTAGCTTGACAGCTTGAGAGAATTTCATAGAGTTGCATATTAAAAAGACCCAAGAAAATGTGCCGTGTACTTGCAAAATGCTCGATCTGTCCCAGTGCAATAAAATGTGCACATGTTGTGTGTATTATCTTTTTCTTTTAAGAAACTCTTAAATTTGAGCTATGTGTTAGAGCATTTATTTGCACATTTTTAAAGTATTAATAGTGACGCTTTGATTTTAATGCTACTCTTTACATTAAAATGGGTTCGCTGTCACTTAGGATTGCACTTGTTTGACAATATTCTGTTGATGATGGTGCATGATAATGTGTCGCCGCCGGTTCGTCAACCAACCAGTCTTGATTGATCATCAATTAATTTTCCTTGATGAATAATGGTTGAAGGGACACATTGTTCTACTAAATTCTCTACGAAGATGTATGCTATCCTGTTTGCTAACGTATGCATAAATACTTAATGGCGTCAAAACATAGTCATACATTTATATTTATCAAATGATAGTTTTAAATATTCATAATCACGCATCTCCCCTCTTAAGAATAATACAGGTTGGATCGGTGAGATTTATTTAATCAGCATATTTCGATTTCTATATATTTTTTTATTTGGACAAAAAAATTATTCATTTCCACTTGCAACAACCTATATCGATTATCTACAATCAACTTTTAAAAGCTAAAAGAGCCCTATATGTATATATCTCTAAATTGTCGTAAGATACACATATATACACCGGCCTATATATTGATAGGTACATGCTTGTAATGGTTTTAAAACGGAAACCTATTTAGGTAGCCTGTATAGTTAAAATGTAAACAATAGAGAAACTCGAGTGATGTGACTTATTTTCAAATGAAAGTTTTTTTTTTCATCCTTGCCATTTATTATTAAGTCAGCCATAATAACAGCATATTATATTTTGTGCAAAAAAAATGTAGTGCATGCAGCATGAAAAAAACGTGAATTTTCAAATGTCAATACAGTCAAGTGAAATGCAGCAGTGTTTACACAAAGGCAAGTAATTATACTTATGTACAATGTACATACATATGTATAAATTCCTGCGCATGTACATACATAGGTATTTACATTGCAAAAGAAATGAATTCTTTTTTGAAATTATGTTCTCTCATGAAATAAATGGTAACAACATCAAACAAGAATAAATATAAAAAAATACAAAAAAATACTCTCTCCTATTATACTGCTGCTGTTGCTGCTGTCATGTAATGCATTGTCATATATGTATTGGTTTGTCACTCACGACGAACGAGGAGAGAACTAGAAATTTGTAACGTTTATATTTACCTATTTTTGCTGTCGAGAGAGATATGAAATCCTGATTTTTCACTTTGTCGCACTTTCTTCTTTTGAAGAAGAAACTATATTAGCTTATTTAGTGAGGTGGTTGGTGATGATGATGGTCGCACTTCATTCACTCAATAAATGCGTGATGCGCACACACACACACTGATTTTGTATACATATATATTGTGAAAATGATTTTCTATTTAATACCATTTTCCATTTGATCAATTCTTCTTGTTGAGCGAAAATAAAATGATATCACCTTGTTTTAAAATTTCAAGGAAAGTTGGTAACTTTCAAAAAGTCATAAAAAACAGATTGAAAGTAACTTTAAACTTGAGATGAGGTCACGGCAGTAGTGGTCCCATATAGTCGCATAATATATATCAACAGCAAAAGATCAGCACTGTCTTTGGTCGAGTTGAGAGATTGATGATCACATCCCCTCACCTCATTTTTGCTCCGCAACAGCATATATAGAACTCACGACAAAAAATATTGACCCTTGGGGTCATTTTAATGTTGAACGAATGGATGATGAAATGATGATATACTTTTAGTAAGCCGACGAGAGAGTTGTTTTATTTTAAAAGTCTTAAGATTTTTAATTTTAAATAAACAAAATATTTTAAGCAAGAATTTTTTCAAAGTATCACTTACAGTTCATGTAGCTTTAACTCTTTAACTTTAAGTCTTTTTGTTGACTGATATTTTCACGAAAAAATATATATTAAAATATTTTGAGCTGCACAGCAGCAGCAGCAACAGTGCCAAAATTAAGTACTCATCTTATGGCTATATATATTATTGGCATTTTCTCAAATTTTTTAAAGGTTATTCGGAAACTAGAGAGTTTTGATGGTCTCAATTGTTTAAACAAAGGAAACTGTCGTTGGGCTACAGGTGCGCGTAGTATCTCTATCTGGTTGACAATGCTAAAAATAGACACTTACCAAAATCCGTTTCCTTTTGTTTTATAAACTTTTTTGTTCCTAAGTAAATTGATCACTCGTGATGAATGTATATGTGTACTGTTTGTTTCGAGAGGAAATGTCTTACATTTTGTGTGTACTACTACAGGTAGGTCAGTACATAGGTAAATAGTGAGAATATAACATGATTAAAGTTAAAGGGAACATGAGTAAGGTACGTATATAACGCATATGTAGGTACACCTGTGTAGTATTAAGGACAGAAAATCAAATAATGTTTTGCTACATGCTTTAGTATTATATACTCACATCCGTCAAAATAAGTTCTACTTTGAATTTCATACTGTTTCATCATCTGTCAAGAAATTATGTTATCGGTCCCAAAATGTAGAACTAAAAATGGTTCTTTTCCCATGAGTGATTTTTAAAATGCTGCACACAATATATATTATGCATTATATGGTATATATCAAGAAACACACCGGGCGTATCTACCGCAGCGCAGAGAGTCTTCTGCTTTTTATTTTAAGTCGGAGTGCCAGATATTTCATGTCATTATCATCAATGCACGAACTACACAAAAATAATACATGGGCATGTCTATAAATGGCTACATCTACGACATGTGTATATTTTTTTTTACAAATTATGACTTCAAAGAAAAGCTAACAAACAAATTTTATTTTTTACACTTGTTAATTTTTTTTAACGTATTATACATCTCCAAGTACCCGTCATGTAGTACAAACTTCCTCCCTTTTGGTCGTACATTAACCATGCAGCCTAGTATACATACTGAAGATGCGCCACCACCATTGTCCTGATTTATGTACCTTGTCATCATGGTGTGTGCATTTGGTTCATATGTGGATCACTTGTAATAATAATATCTGATTAAATCTCATGATGATAAAAACAAAGGGTTATTCTTGTTACTACAAACCTACGCTGCTGGTAGTTGTTGGCATGTGTACCTACTTTTGAAAAAAAAATTTGCATCCTTTTAAATCATATCACGCAAAGGGAGGAAAACGACAACAACCGTGAAAATTGTAATAGATTTGATCATTTTTTATTACTAATTTTATTTTGCTGTACAGAACAGTACAAAATTATCTTGTCACTGTTAAAATGTGAAATTGAAGTGTAACATATTGCAGGCGTTGTAATCAAGATCAAGATTTTCAAATGTATTAAACAATATACAGATATAAGAGAACAAGTTGGTGATCTGCATTTAATAACTCGGTTGTAAAATTTTAATTGTACGAAAACGTTTGTAAAACCTTAACTTATTTTTTGTATTACTACAACTGTAATGAGTGATAATTATTATTATTATATAACAAAATCTTTGATTATAATATACAGCAGCAGCAGGTGAATGAAATAGTTAAGTTGCCAATAATTAATTATTACATATTCATTATCGTGCATTTCATTTTTATTGTTGGTCCGGCCATTTTATTGTGTTTTTATACAAAAGCCGACGCGACGGAAGTAAAATTACACGTAATAAAATACACGTCATATCATCATCATATAATCATCATTGAAAGAGTACTTCTTCGTCAGCTTTGGTTCACTTCAAAGAATTGAAAAATGCTGTTATATGGCGCTGTTGTTTTGATACCGGCATATTATTATAAGTTCGTTAAGATTATCTGCGTGTGTGGTTTAAGGTTTATGGTGACTCATAAGAGGCAATAAGCCAGTGTAGTTGCATCGCAGGTAGATTTATGTAGGTACTTTGTTTTTGAATTACATAATTGTGTATGTTCAATACCGATTAATATGATGACGTAGCTTAAGAGGCTAATTATTACAAGTAGGTTTTGAATGGGATGTCAATAAAATAAGCTAAGAGACAATATATTAAGATGGTATATCAAATTTATTTCGGAAATCATGGTAATTTAAACCCCATGCTAATTGCTTCGCATAAGAATTGAGATAACTCCGCCATTTTTGTATCTTTTGAATGTTTTCTGCATTGACGTACTGGACAACTTTAAAAAATATTCCCTTTGGGTTAGAAGTTATTTCGTTACAAAAAGGGCACACAAAAAGTCCCATGTTAATCAAAATGGAGTTAACTCAGCCATTTATCCTCGTTAGACCCTGAAATTTTTTTTGGAAAAAACTCCAATTCTTCCTCTATCGACGTACTGGACAACTTTTTTGATAGCACTCTTCATATTGCATTAATTCACCAGAGGAAAAAAAACACAGTAAGTTTAGGTCTATCTATGGAGGATATGGCAGTGGCGTCTTGCTATTATGCCCCCTAAAATGTAAACCTGAAGCACTCTTCATATTGCATTAATTCACCAGAGGAAAAAAAACACAGTAAGTTTAGGTCTATCTATGGAGGATATGGCAGTGGCGTCTTGCTATTATGCCCCCTTAAATGTAAACCTGCTCAATCATAATCACGTAGTAGGTATTTGTTTGCTTTTTTGAATTAGAATGATACAATGTGACTGACGTACTTAAAAAAGTTCAAAAATTCTATGTATCCAAATAATGACATTGGTGTGTGGGCGGTAGCACACTAAAAAAATATTTTTTCTTTAGATTCAGTTGACTGATTTTATTAAACGCTTCACAATTCATTTATTCTTAAATTCTTTCTTTCATATAATCAGCATATCACATCAGTCAAAAACTTCTCCAGCTAAAGAATTCGCAAAGCTACTCATGTGAAACCTACAAAAAGAAAAGAAAAATAAACCAATGGAAAAGATTTGGTAGGCGAAAAAAATTCAAGGAGAAACGTTGAACCCGTCGAAGTCGTCAAGCATGATGAAACAATACAAGAAATTCAGATAGCGTATCAACTACGATTCACGAGGAGATGAGGATGAGACGAAGAAAACGAACCCGTTACATTTTTCCAAAGAGAATGTGGGACCATTTTGGTACTTACTGTGATTCAAAGAAAGATTGTGTAAACATAAAAAAGGTTCTTCTGTATAAACTGATACTGGTAGTACCTAGGCTCATGGAATACCTAGACATCTCAAGTAAACATGTAAAAAAATTGTGTTCCCCGTCCCCATCAACCGCATCTGCTGGTGACTGGTACAAGCAATTTATGAGAGTGTAGATGTGGAACGTATAAAACGATTAATCAAAATTAATCTTACGCTCTGAACGTGTCGGAGAATGGCACTTAAATTGTAACTGCTCTGCTACTACTTGTAGCGCGAATTTAAAACAACATGGTTATACCGACAAACATTTAATTTGCGAGGCAAACACCTGTCGCGGGCATAAAATATATTTTATTTGCCATCAAATAACAGCCATCGAAAAAAAAAATTCCAGTGAAATCACATTCCCATTAATGCAGTTGTAATAATTGAAAGGAAGTCTGCCGTGAATAAACCGGTTAAAATATAACGCTTGTTTAAATTAGGCATATTCTAGCAGTTTTCATGGTCATTGCTAAAAGAAATTTGAAAACTGCTCAGGTATGTCACAGGACTGCCCCATTCGTGGATCTGAATTTACATACTACTATCAGTGCGTTTTTTCAAATTATTTGCCGACAAAGCGGTACTCTAACTGGTATAGGTACTTATTTAATTATATAGGCATGTGTAGATTCTTCTTCAAAAATAATAATACTCATTTAGATTAAAATTCACCAAATTACGCCCACGACACAAACTTTGTTTTAAAATGTATTCCTGTCTGGATTTAAAAATTTATGATGATGATGCAAAAGGAAGACGCAATTCGAATCTTAATCTAGGTCTTGTCGTCACAAATAACATCAATATAGTATAGGTATACATTTTCTACGCAGTACCCAGATGGTGTAGTAAGTAGCAGTGAAGCGATAATCTTCTCAAAATATGTATAACCTGTTTTAATTACAGAGGTTTTAATTACTATCTAAAGTTATTACATTTACTTGAGTACTCGACTTGCGTACGTACAATGTATAGCATTACATAAAAAATTTCCATTTGACTAACCACATTCTAATAGTAGTTGCAGAGCAAAAATCTCACTTTTACGAAAAAAAATGTATTGCGGTGGTGGCTGAATGCATAACATGTACCTAAATACATACATAATACAATAATAATATAGATTGACTCAATGGAATTCCTGCAGATTCATCTTCTACAAAAGAACGCACTTGTTTCGCAAAAATGATGGTGACTTGACTTGATTTATCATTTTGAGATTCTTTGTGAAACGGAAAATATCCGCTATAGTTAAGTAACTNACTTGATTTATCATTTTGAGATTCTTTGTGAAACGGAAAATATCCGCTATAGTTAAGTAACTTTCTACGCTAATCTTGATCCAAATAGGCACATGATGCTTGCTTCAAAAAAATATATAATAAAATCAAGCAGTAAAAGGGCATTTGATATTGTTATACATAATATGTACATAAACAGTATGCTTCGCTCAATATTTTTTTCTTATAAGGCCAGTTTGCACTCAAAGTTTGCAAAAGAATGCAAAAAATTTCTCTTCTTTTGATCATGATGTACAGATATAAATTTTTGAAGAAGAAAACGTATGCCAAGCTTTTTATTGTTGTTATTGTAATATTTTAAATTCTTGTGCTAGATCCAAAAAAGTTGCAAGGCCAGATAGTAAGTATTACGTAAGGAAGCTGTGCTGTAGTATGATGTGTACCACACAATAGAATCATTGAAGAATTTTGAAGATACACGATAAATAGGATGAAAATTAAGCATGTTATCCCGTTGCTGCGTTGTTGTCTTTATTAATAAGAAAAATCATGTATAATAATAAGTTACCTAGAATATCGGTGGGCAGCGCAAAGACGAAAAGAGCACGGGTACAATGCATGCATGTTTGTTTTAGAGGAATCGCATCATCATCATCAAAACTTCACATCATCCTGATCATGCACGAAGAAGCACGTAACAGACAAAACGTTCTAATTTTTACCGTTACCGAAAATTCATTTCCTTGAAAGTCAACCGGTAGCAGCAGTGAGTTGTGTAGCAGCATGATCATCATCTCATCATCATTAACTTCACAAGAAAGAAGAGCATGTAAACAAACATGATTCATCGTGTCAGAAAATTCCTACACAGGTGTGTACTCACTCACTGATCGACGTGTTATTTATTATTATGATGTAAAAGTAGGTATTGCGTATTATCATATCATTCAACTTGACGCCTCTGGTTATTGTTACCGATTGACTCATTCATTCATCAAATATCAAGAATCACAACAATCGGAGAGGCCAAGAAAGCTCCTTTATAAACAAAACAAACAGACATACATTGTTGTACAGTGATGACTGGTGAATTGTACAGATTGCAAATGTGATTTTACGCACATTCGCCGTCACTTAATTGTCGGTAGCAGACTTACTACCAACCACAACCAGAAACCTCTTCCGAAGGCGCCATACCGTAAGGTTCAAGTTCATTGAAAAAATCATCATCATCATCGTAATAATCTTGAAAGAAAAAAACGTTGAATCAGCCAAAACAAACATTTGCACGTCACACAAAAGTAAATGACATGGACTTTGCTGTGCTGTGATTTCACTCACGTTATCCAAACAAGATTCACTTACATAACCTGTTTCATATTATAGTTTGTCATCCATAAGTATATTTCATCATCTTCTTAACATTTTTCCATGCAAATTTCGTTGCTTATTATTATTATTATTAATATTATGATATCAACAACTTAATAGACAAAAAAATAGGGAGAATTGCTACAAAGATGTGATATGTGGTGAGTAGGCTCCCGTGATTGACGTAACTTCATTTTAAAGTTGATTTATAAAAAATGCTCAAAGAATTGGCAAAGGATGATGATGAAAAGTTGTTCAATTTAGCACAGAGAAATTATTGCTGTCTTTTCTTTGAAGGAGGGGTTTCGTTTCGTTGTTTATATTTGTTTGTTATTATTATCATTATTATCATTATCATTATTATCTATATTGTGGTGTATTATGTGTGTATAATATGAATTATATGCATATCAAGTTTCATTTTTTTTGTTATAATGAATGTGA
>JAHZNC010002933.1:0-12479 GCA_027744095.1 Zhuqinia jingwanae
ATTTTATTTCTCATTCCCATTTACAAGATTATCCAGTTAATTTGTTTGTCATGGGAGTAATTTTCATATCCGATAACTTCATATTGGCATAAAACATCACCAAAATGGACCTAAAGTATTTTCTCACAAACTTATATTTAGATTACTGTGCACACACTTCTGAAAAATAGTCTTAATTAAAATACAATTACTTATTAGTACTTCTCTAATTATTTAGGTATTAATTTACAAAAAAAAATCTTCTTGATTCTTTGAGTCTGTCGCCGTTTTTTTAATCGCCACTTATTTAATGTCAGTGTTTGAGTACATACATTATACATACATTGATCTTGATGAAGCTCACTCACACATTTTATTATAATTACACCGACTTCCTCACTCATAAAATGGCTTATGAATTTGATATGATTAGTCTTCTCGCAACTAATTCATATCTTTGCAGTATACTCATTTTGTACTCATTATCATCCTCTTTATATTTTATAAACAATATACATTACAAACGTACATGCATCCTAATTTTTTCACACAATTTATAAATTACATAGCTAATCATCATACATATACATGCATTGTTGGGTGCGTGCATTTAAAAAAAGAACAAAGTAACCCGACTCCTTCAACCATAAATTCAAACAAACCACCAAAAAAACAACCAAAGGCATTTTCTCATCCTTTCTTATCTCACTTTAATAAACTTTCCGACCATTTTTTTCTCTCTATTTTTTTTCATTAAACAAAATAGAAAAAAAATGGAAGTGACAAGACAAGTAGTGAACTGCTCATCACACGACATGACACAAGAAGAACAGTAGTAGTAGCTTGTTTAAAAAACAGTAGTAAATTATATCAAACATCATATCATGCTCATTATCATCATCATAACCACCTAATTTTTTGTACAAGAAAAAATTTATTATTTACAACTACAGCAGCAAGCAGCAGCATTAACGATAGCAATTCCCCAGAACACAACAATGAACCTACCTATCTGTGCGTACGCACGAACACGCATTTTCACACATTTATACTCACACAGTTTTGTTCACTAATATTTTTCTTATTTTTTCGTTTCTATATTTCTTATCATTTCATTTTCAGCTTTGTTGCGTCTCTTTATTTTTCCAACCTCCTAAAAATAATAATACACAGACAACTACTTTTTTAATCTGATAACTTGTCTTGTGATCTGACTGGACTCGAATAAAGGAAACTGCGGTGTGACTATTTGTGTGTGTGTGTAGTAGTGCGCAATAGAGTTTTTGATGGTGTGACTTTTGATGCGTGTCTGCCTGCGTGTCCGTCTTTAAAAGTGGTACATGCTCTTTGTTGTATATGTGTACTTATGATGAGATATGCATCTTCTGTCTTTCTCACTCCATTTTTTATATTTAAAAAAAATTATCTCCCTACAATTTCATACGTCAAAAATATAAAAATAAATGCTACTGAACTTCCAGCATTCAATCCAACACCAAACCACTGCCACCACTACCATCACCAGTACCCGTATCTCTACCACTACTGCTGCTGCTGCTGATTCTTGTATTCCATTATCTTTTGCCGTCATCATGAGTTTTCCAACTTCTCCAGCAGCCGCAGCAGCAGCAGTAAAAAAAAGCCCTTTTTGTTGTGGCTGAGGAACAGAAGACTTCTATCTTACACACACAAAAAATATAAAATCAGTTGGTTCCCTGGAGGGCTCCTTCCGCTTCTCTTGATGCTGGCAAGTAGAAAAGCAGCAGCAAAAAAAGGAGCATGCCAGTCACTTGAGAAAACTGTGTAAAAGAAAAAGAAGCCAAAGCCAAGCCAAATAAGCCATGTGAAGAAATGAATCACATGGAGCTAGACAAGTGTGGTAGTCGCTTGCTTACTTTACTTTAGACTTATATATATTTTTTTTGTGTGGCTTCTTCCATCCTAAAATACTTTGAGAAAGAGGATTTCTTCTCTCGAGAAAGACTTGTTCTCTAATTTGATTTCTGCCTAACCTAATTTGCTACTTCACTTGCCCTTTTAATCTGAGAAATCTCTTGGAAGGAGAAAAGTAGAAAGTGGTAGAATGATGCATGAAAAACGATATCCTTTGCTCTCTCTCTCTCTCTCGCTCTGATAATAACATAAAAGCACATGGCAAGGCTAAACAACAACACTTACAGCAACTCACAAGTCAAGAGAAAATGCACTCACACGCCAAAAAAAGAAAGAAGTGGAGTCAAGAAAGTGGCGGGGATGGAGGTGATGGAAGGAAATGCAGAGAAAATGGCAATAATAAAGGCAATATAGCTTGTTTTCCTCAAGGAATAGCAAATAAAACGGAATAAAATAACCGTAAAATTTCAAACGATAACAAAGGCACAATTTGTAATCTGAAAAAATGGCAGTACACCCACAAATTGTATTTTTTTTACTTTTAAAATAAATAAATGTACAGACAAATATATATTTCTTTTTAAATCTCAGCCATATTTTGGTTTAAATTTTTTGGGATGGGTTATAGTACAATTTTTTACGGTAATTAAAATAAACCGCCTTCTTGAGTGTATTTTGTGTCGCTTATTGTGTGAGTGTGTGTTGTGTCGCTCTGCGGCGTCTTTTGATCTGACACCTTTTTCTCCCATAAAAAAGCTTGTTAAGAAGAGAAAAAAGAGTTAAAAGCCTTGCTATCTTTTGCAGCATTATTAGCTGCATGCACGCTGTGTGTATGTTATAAATCGCGGTGTGAGAAATTGGTGTAAAGTAAGTGGGAATTAGAGTAAACTACAAAGACACACACGCTTGCGAAAAAAAACAGAATTTTGTCAGATTCAAAAGCTACTACGCAAATAGAAAACTGCCTTTACATTAGCAGCAGCAGCAGTAGTAGTGGTAGTAATGGCAGTGGCCGCGCGGTGTAAATTGGAACAAAACCGGAAGTGTTACGTTGATGACATTTACTCACTACTATAATACTATCCTTGGTATGTTTTTTTAGCAAGCAGCATTACTCCAATCCACACACTTTGAATAATGGCAGCTGCACTTTGCCCACATTTATTGGCAATATTGGTTGATCTCCTTTATCTAAGACGAGATGTGTGCTGATGAATAAAAAGGATTTTAATTAAACTTGTGTTCCTAGCTGCTCCTGATGGGCAAAAGAAAAGCTTGTTCGAATAAATAGGAAGAAAAAAAAGATAAGATAGTTTGATATAATATAAAAAAACACGATGATGGCTGATACGTGATTTCCTCTTTGCTTTATTTTTTTTCTTCTTCTTTTGTTACACAACCCATCTTTAAATATAAAAAAAACGTAAGCACGTAGTAACAATGAAAGAGGGAAATGATCGCCATTAAACTTTGTTCATTTTTTTGCGGAGTAAGAGGAAAGCAAAATATTGTCTTTTTTTAAGAGAGAGGTTTTGAAATGAGTGGGCAATTACTTCTTTTTATGGTACACACACAAACATATGTATATATCCAAGCTATTTTATTGAAATTATTGCACCGTTGTTTTCAAAGAAAGAATGAAGATTTTGTAGAAGAAGAATATAGTTGAGGATTTTTTTTTCACTTGTAGTATTGCTATTTTTGGTAGAATTTTATTAGGCTGTCTAATGGAATGAGTGAAGCGAGTGAACGAATGAATGGAGATGAAATCAATGGATTTTCTTTGGTAGGTATATATTTTGGCTTTAGTGGACGTGACTTTTCTAGGTACACGTGATGATGACAATCTTTTTTTCACTTCTTCTTCTTTTGTTGATATGCTTGATGTGATGATATCACTTTGGCTTAAAAAATCAAATGAAAATATAAAAAATAACACAGAAGAATAGGATGAAGGATGAAACGTTCAATGAACGAGAAATGACCGTGATTGTGATTATTGCTTTTTTTCTGTAATTTTGGAGCATTGATCGATCGACAATGATCAAGAAATGGAAGAGAATAAGGGAAAAAACAGAATACGGAAGTGGAGAAGAAAAGATGGCGTATCGAATTTGAAAAAAAATAGCAAGTTAAAACGGTATCGGTGAAGAAAAAATAGAAATGTATACAAAGATTTGAGTCGTAGTGTTGTTCTTGGACTTTTGAGGAAATTGTGTAGTATCGACGCAACTAATGCTCTATTTAAACTAAACTTAATTTTCAATGTGCAAATTAGGTTGGAACTTTGTTAAGAAAAAATGTCGCATTAGATAAAATAGAATGAAGAAAAAGTGAACGTGGGACGAGAAGTGGAATTTGTTAATTAACCAAAAGGGTCTCATTCGATTGATCAAAGCAAAGTCTCATTGTTGCTTTTTTTAAACAAGTGAAAAGTATAAGAAAATTTAGGGAAAAAATCAATCTCAATTTCCAATCAATCAGTATTCTTGAATGCGTTTTTTTTATACTTTGTATCGAAAGCGGAAGCATAAACTGCACTAAGTAACCTTCATGTCTCTAGACATGTCTGCAAACAAAAAGTTCCTTTTACAGTTAAAGATTTATATTATGTGTTTTGTTTTAGGTAACAAGACAAAAAATGATAACACACCTAAAATGCCAATGTATCTGTATATGTATCCAATGTAAAATTATTTTAAATGAGTCACATAAAAATACCAGAAGGAGAATCAATATCATTTAACATATTCACAGTTTTATCAATTTCCCAAAAATTCGTCATACAAAATGTTTTATCTGCCGGCTATATACTTATTGAAAGCTTATTTTTTTAATCTTTGAAAAAAATAACTGATTCAATTATTGAAGCCAAAAAAACTAAGCTATATAATGCGTATCTAACAAAGTGCCACGCCCATTTCAAAACTCATGCACTCTCGCAGATAATCTACCTTTTTTGTGAAGATGTCAACATAACAATAATGACAAGAGACGGACACTGAACAATATCATATCCCCATCATCTCTCTCTATCTTCTCAGCTTGTAGCGAAGACAAGGTAGCGCGTTTAAGGTAGCAGCATGCACATATGTACATATATATTGCGGCATTTTGATAACATTTTAGTTGCATGTTACTACGTTGGACTCATGTCAAAAAGGATAACTATGATTATGATTGTGATTACATATACATTTTTTACCTTCTGATCTTTTTAATCATAATCACATATTTTTTTACCTGAGCAAAAAGATACCAAGGCTGATATATGCACATGCATAAATACGATGCAGCAGTGGTTGTGATACATGCTCTGTTGTTACTGTTACATCTCTGATTATTATTTAAGAAAAAGGAGTGTACATAGAGTAATAATGTACCGTTATGATAATCAACAGGAGCAGATATGCAGCAGTCATTGTATACACAAAAATATAAATTGATCACCAAAACGTTACCCACGTACACACACAAACACACTATCTCTTTGATATTATTAATCATGTTAGTCGCTACTTCTCATCATCATCATCATCGGTACAGAAGAAAAAAATGTATAAGAAATAAATGAAATTGAATGAACCAGAACAACAAGCGTGTGTACACTCTACATGTGTGTAGTTACAGTAGACACTGTAACAATTTAATATTGCATTCTATTCAATCACAATCATGAAATAAAATCGCAAAGGACGGGACAAGAAGAAAAAAAGCTGCTGCAGATCAGCAGAAGCCGGTAATCTACAAAAAAACCAGCTATTATTATTGTATTTTTTCTTATACTATTTTTCCTTCCCTTGCAACGAAAAAAAAATTTGGTGTGCATACTACATGCAACAATCATGATAATCATTTTTGAACAATGATAATGTTGTTCGTGCAGGCAATGGTATTAAATCATATTAATAAAAAATATTATTCATTTATTTTTGGGGGAGCATCATGCATGCCTTTTGGTCATCATCAGCGGGAGTAGGAATTTTGTTGTTGTTGTTGTTTGTTTGGGATCATCAAGTAGTTTGAAGATTCAAAAGAATTATTTTAGTTTTTATCGTTGTGGGGCAATTGCAATAATGACAATAAAAATAACAATGTGCAAAATATTACCAGAGAACAAACTAATAAAATGTGGGCTACTACTACAGTCACTGTGAACAATTGCATTATTGACTTCAATAATAATAATGATTGTTGTAATATGAGTATTTTAATGGATGTTTGTTTTATTTTTGTTTTAAAAAATTTATCGAGGCAACAGTGATTTGCTATGTAGTGACGATTGTATAGTCTAAGTTATTGAATTGCGTTATTCCGTCACTAGTTGACAATTATTATTATCAGCATTAATTATTTTATTAACGGCATCTAAATCAGCAAATTATGAAAACACTCAAAAGAGAGTTATACTAAGCTTGTAATATAAAAACTGCATCAACAAATGCAATAATCAAGATAAATGCTCAAACACAAGCAAATACAAATACCCAATATGGTACCGACTTGGTCATCCGCACTTGCTTCACTTGTTCAATTCAAATCCTGGTTGTTTGTGTTGCATTTTGTGTTTTGTCCACCAACACCATCACCACCACCGATTGTATAGTGACGATGAGCAATGTAGCGGCAATAAGATCCCAACTCCTCTCATCATCATCATCATCATATCATAATCATCATTACAACTGAACAGTACATTGAAATATAAATATAAAGAAACGAGAGAGAGATAGAAGTACCAACTTGAAAAAAGATCTCTTGAAAAGAGAAGCAACGGCAACGACGCTGCTGAGTTGCATCGCATCTCATGTGAGATTCTGTGATACTCCTTGTTTTCTTTGTTGCCCACTTTGACTTTGCCTTTTTGCGCTTTCCTTGTTACTGTCAGCTTACCTGCTGTTCTCCTACTAGGATGATCATGATCACCACCATCATCATCATCAACAACAATAACATGACTGTATGTTAAATCCTTCTTATCATCATCACCACCATCATTACCATTACACATTTATTATTTGGCAAAGAGGAAAAAACTGGTATATCTAATATGCTTAATGTATGTGCAAGCTTATAACGGGAAAATTTATGCCCTCTCTCTGTCTCTCTCTCTCACACTCTCTTCTCATTTAACATACAATTTTGCGTGTTTACCCTTTGCAACAACACACAACAAACTATATAGGTATACCAAATAGGATATTTTTTTTCTTCTTCCAAACAACCGTATATCTACTATAATAGTATGTAGATACCTACTCACAAAGAAACAAAATTAATAGGCAACTGCAAAATATTTTGATTTGGTTTGATCCTCTCTATATATGCAACTATTACTTACTACTTCTACTACTCTCTTCTCGACTACTTCATTATCTTTCTTTGAAGATGTAATGACTTTGCTGACATACTTCATCTCTCTCACACACACACAAACGTGAAAAAAGAGGAAAATATATACAAGTACGGGGAATTTAGCCTTTTTATTTTATTGGAATGAAGAGAGAGAAAAAATAAAGCAAAAAGAATTGACCATAACTATTATTTTTACTATACATACTTTGGTGTTTGTTTGTGTGTACATAAACACTCATAAATGCAAATAATATTGTCAATTGTGTCACCAGACCAAAACAAAAAAAATCCCGCAAAAGGGAGAAATAAAAAAATGGAACAATGGCCGAAATGCATTTCCTCTCTTTTTTCTCTTTTTCAAAATATAAAGTAAAGCTAGCGTGTAATATTAAGGAGAAATAATGTTAATGGTGTGTGTGTGTACGGAGAAAGTGGGTGGAATGGACACAATAATTTTTTTTTAATAATATTATTTTTAGACTCCGGAAATATTAAATATTATTTTAAGTACACACTTATCATACGTATGCATGCATGCATATGGTTAAATCTCCGGTAGGCAAAAAGGCTAGTTTTTTTCATACTGACGACGATGACGACCATTTTTCTGAGGTCCCTAGTCTGGTATGTAGTGTGCTTCTCCGTTGAGGCTTATTTTTGTTGAAAAGCAAGTTTTTTCTTCTCTGGTGTGTCTTTTTCCCTTGTTTGGGGGAGGAATTTTTATGAAAATGAGGAAAAATAACTGTCACCCATTTCACCTAAATTTATGTGTATTACTAAAAAAACCAACGTATTATTATTACTATGTAGTATATATATATACATATTATGGTGTTTGGTATGATACGATATTATGCGGTATAAAAAATAGTAAATGTATCCATAAGAAAAAAAGGAAAGCCAAGCCAGAAAAAAAGAGTAATGTTTTGCAACAGCCCACAGGCCATGTTAGAGGAAAAAATATTGTCCCTGAAGGAATAGAACTGAGGACAACGACAAGAAAAAGAGAAAGAAGAAAAAAAATCTCCTTGGGGATGGGAGAAACAAGTGAAAAGGGGGAGAGGTGTAGGATATGCAATATAAATGGTCACATACTTCACTAAAATGAAAAAATATTAGATTACGTTTAAATTACACAATATCAATATAATTTTATGATCATCATACTATCACCAAGAAAAATTCTTTCCTTCTTCTTCTCTCTCCTTCTTCTATGCATTTAATCTGCAATAATCATATATAAAAAAGAGAGAAAAGAATAGCCAATTTAAGGAGAATACACGAGAGAGCAAGGCAGGTCATTCTTTTTGCAGCAAATATGCCTTATGGATGGATGGACATATTTTTTTCCGAGGCGATCCATTTTTTATGGGTTTTTCTGCACCACATTTCATGCCAGTGAAAATACCGTTTAGACTCCCCGTACCAAACTGTAATCGTCCATTTTACCTATAAAACATTGATACAATTTTAGAGAGCGAGGGAGAGAGAATAAATACAAGAAGCTTAGAAAATAAAATGGGTCAGGCCACACACACACGCACACAAAAAATCATCAAAACCAAACCGCATAAAATGTATATGGCGCAAAAGCACATATCTCAACCCGGCACTCACTATCTCAGTCAGTTCAGGTCACAAAAAAATGGCGACCTCATAATATATATTTTTGTTATTATTATTACTACTACTACTATTGTATCCAATATAATAATTTCATTTAGTATTGAAATTGATATATTTTTTTGTCGAATGAGCATAGGTCATCACATCATATCATCATCATCCTGCGCATTCATCATCTCATGACTACCCTTATAACCTTAATCAGCTGCATCATGTGTGGCGGTGGTGGTCAGCAACCACCACCACAACAAAAACAGCAGCAGCAGCAGTAGAGAATAATCAATAAAGGGAATAAATATATAATATATTAGCTTTTTTTAAGAGAGCACGAAAAATTATATTTTGCGGTTTTTTTGCATATAAGATATACATCACATCGGTTTATCATCATCCCATGATGCACGCCTGCAGCCTGCACAAGTCAGCAAAAAAAGCCATAAAAAGTGCAGAAATAAACAAAATATATATGAAAGAACAAAATTAACTGACTGAAAGTTTATGTTATTCTTTCAGAGAGTTGTAATCGATACTGTTGTTAATAATAATAATAATGCTTTGCGTTGTTGTACTGATGATAATGTTGCGATAGCATTTTTGCCCTTTATTTCTGCTGATATCATCATCTTATTTTTTTGCGGTTTATTTATTTTTCTCGTCTAATGGGATATATTCTATTACATTGGTTTGGTTAATGCATTTTTATTGCATTACTTGTGCATCGCTGCACCCACCAGCATAATAAAAAGAAGAAAAAACAAAGCATTAAGACAATTAGACGAAAAACAAGCAGATATACACCAATATGCAAAAACGGAGCGTATGTATGTATAGGTATGTCAAGTCGAGAGTTGAGGATAGTTGAGTGGGTTTATTTTGCAAAAAAATGTTTTTTTAGCGGATGAATGAATTTTTGCCAAGACAAGCCAAGTCAAATAAAAAACGTGTAGCATGTCTGCATGTATCACACAGATATCACAGTATTATCATATCTCATATCATTATTACGCCTCGAAGCTGTACAATCTGAACACGCAAAAATAATATATTAAAAACAACAATGTTGTATATCATTTAGCTATAATAATGCATTTAGGTAGGTAGGTATATTATGTATGTATGTATATTTTTTTTACACGTGACGAGTATTCATTATGTATGGTTCACCGAATTCGTAATAAGCGTAATAAGCATAATGCAAAATGGATCTTCTTTATACACTCTGCACACTCACCGTCATCACCATCACCACCACCACACACACCACTCCTTTTTAAGTCACTCCTTTAACGAAACAAGGCAAAAAAAGAAGAGAGAAAAAAAAGGAAGCGAAGCCAATGCAATTCACGACGAAGCCAAGTCAAGTCAAAACATAAAACATTTCGAGACCAAGAATTAGAAGAAGAAGAAGAAAGAAAGTGGACCTCTCTGCTAAAAAAAACTAAATCTTTGCCATAATATGCAATCAGTTGCCAGAGATATTCGCTACGGAGTCACTCACAAACTCACACATGTGTGTATGTACATAATGTATAGCAATTTGCATTGAACTTGATTTCTTCACAAGTCTCTCTACTAAGTAAAGAGTGAGAGAGAGAGATCCCAATAATAATATTTAGCAACAGCAACAGCAGCAGCAGTATTAAAGTACCAAACTTCCTTAATAAGAAAAATAGAATGAGTGTGTGTGTATTGTAATGTGTGTTGCAGGAAACTGTATAAAATAAGAAAAGGCATGCCATTAGGCACACACTCTTTCTTGAGGAGGAAAATTCGTGACGTCAGCCTTTTTAATACAGCAGGTCATATAAAGCAGAAGAAAAGAAAGATAAGTTTTTTGTTATTATATTATTGCTGATGTAAAGATTTTCTGCTTTATAGCACGTCAGGGGTGTTTTTCAGGTAGGAACAATCTATTTAAAAAAAATATTTTTATTCTAATTATTTTATCTAAAAAAATATATTTTTTCGGAGAAATGTTTTTTTAAATGAAAAAAATTAGAAAGGTGGCAACCTTGTAAATACCCGATTTTGCATAATATTACATGCATCTCTTTTGTTGCGTGGTATATCGTATCTTATATCACCATCATCATCACAGCAGCAGCACCACCACATCACATACGGTTGTAAATAAGGAGGGAATTTGAATTTATATGACAATGGTACAAGCTACATATAGACAGCTTGAGAGATATGGAAAGAGAGAGAGAGAGAGCCTTTCCTTCTTCTTCTTATCAAAATGGTCTTTCTTTTATACATACCTACCTATTTTTTGTTATCATCTTATTTTCTGAAGTGATGTGTACAATATAACTTTGCGTTTTAGCAGCTAGACTCATCATCTTGAGCAAAAAAACGTACTAGACCCGGTCATGAGAATTTGACGATGAATATGAGATGCTAGGCACTGCTTCAACATTTCTTTTCATCTTCTCACATCATGTCAAGTCAGTCAAGTCAAGTCATGCAAAAGAGAAAAAGTGTTACTTTTGCTGTCTGTCTACTTCTTTTACTATCTATCTGCTTTTTACTTGCTTGGGCATGGTTTGGTTCCTCGTGTGGATGTATGTGTAATTTTGATATTATGCTGTGCTGATGATGAGGATGATGCTGCAGATGATCAATGAAATTTTTTTTATGAAAATCTTGACCCGAATTTGTAAGAATGAAGAATAAGACAAGACTCTTACTTCTTATTACATTTTTATGTGTGTGTGTGTACTTAATAGGCATGTATGTGTGTTTATGTGCGTTGTAGATTCGTGCATATATATATTCCATGCACATATTATTACTACACACACTTATCTTCTTAAATAAAATAATATGCATAGTAAGTACACCAATCGAGTCTTAAAAAGTTTTTTTTTGTTGAAGACTTGCTGCAAGTTGTCTTCTTGACTGACTTGACTTGACTTGGCATACATTTCCCCTTCATATCCTGTATGCTGCTCATATATATATATATATAAATGCTGCTTTTATTGATGTTGGTTTGCTGATGTGTGTGTGTGTACTTAATAGGCATGTATGTGTTTATGTGCGTTGTAGATTCGTGCATATATATATTGCATGCATATATTATTACTGCACACACTTATCTTCTTAAATAAAATAATATATCTGTATATATATAGTAAGTACACCAGTCGAGTCTTAAAAAGTTTTTTTTTGTTGTTGAAGACTTGCTACAAGTTGTCTTCTTGACTGACTTGACTTGACTTGGCATACATTTCCCATTCTTATCCTGTATGCTGCTCATATATATATATATATAAATGCTGCTTTTATTGATGTTGGTTTGCTGACACTTGAGGGAATTTCATTTTTCGTTTTCATATATATTTTTTAAATATCTAAAAAATAAATGTTTATGATGATGACTGTGATCATCAGCAGCAGTGGCAGCAGCATGAAAAGTTTATTATTACTGTTCAAGCTTGTGTGCACTTTGTTGTCGGATGCAAGTACCTACATATTATGTACATGTGCCAGTGTGACAAATAGTATTGACAGTGCCCAAACCCAAAAGTGAAAGAAGGGCAATAATATCTGTAAAAATAATTTGTTTGACAGGGAGATGATTTTTTTCTCTCGGATTTTGATGTTATTTGTATTTTTGAACA
>JAHZNC010002934.1:0-10031 GCA_027744095.1 Zhuqinia jingwanae
CTTGAACACGTGTCTGATTGATATAAAATGAGAAAATTAAGATGTGTGTTTCGTTCCTGGAATCATCATGTTTCTTCTTAAATTTTGACATTTTGACACACAAGCAGACGCACAAGGAGTACAAGAAGAGAAGGAAAATGCTCATTAATCAAATCCTTTTTCCTCTTCTCCTTTCTATGTATAGGTATGTATATTTTTAAACATTGCAGGATTACTGCACGGGTACTACCAGAACCGCACAAAAAAAAACTTTTCAAGTTGTCGTCATCAAGCCATATGATGACATGATGATGTTGTTATATAATAACCTGCTACACAAAGGAGCACACACACACACATACGACACACCATCCATTTTCTCCTCGTGAAGAAAATATATCGTATCCTAAGAACCTCACCACATGTACTTATCTCGAAAGAAAAGTATACCATTGGAGCATCCGGGGAGAAGAAGAATAGGGAGCAGAACAGCAGCACATACATCAATTTATTTTTTCAGTGTCAACATGGCATGTTATATACCGTGTCTTTTCTGTCGTGTGTAAATGTGTGGTTTGGTTTGGTCCCATTTGCGAGTAGTCCCAAAAAAATAATACTGCGAAACAAGGCCACAGACAACATGAATGGAACTATGGGACATGGCAAAACAGCAGCAGGAGCAGGAACGCCACCATTAAATAATCTATTTGCATCCGCTCCTCCTCTCTCTGTCTCTAATGTCGTGTCTCTCAGCTTTTTCCCCTCATTTTCCATAAATTCATGGTGCACTTTCCAGTCATCTTCTTCATCTTCCATGCTTTTCTCAAGAAAATTGGGAAATTTATTACATAACATGACACCTGCTGGCCCGGTTTGTGTCATATAACATAACATAACACACACACACGCCAATATTTTTGCATGAAAAACGAACAGAGAAGAACATTGCATGTCATCAAATATAAAATGTACTACTACTGTTTGCACCTATCTCATTTCGTCTCATAATACAAAAAAAACTAGTAGCAAAGTAGTAGCATACATAGTTTTTGGAAAAAGGAGAGCAAAGCAAAATGTAAGTTGCCTCTTAATCCCCAACGACATACTTTTACCCTGATCATTACCATCATCGTCATTATCATTATCATCAGCATGATTATTATTATTATTATTATAGCGTGTGATATACTTGTTCTTCGTCGACACAGGTTGTATGTAGGTATATATGAATGTATGTACCTACATACAATCCTGTAAAATGCATGTGGGGTAATAATATGTGTCTCTCCTTTTTCTCTTTTTACCGCCTTCATTTTAATAGAATTTGCTAATTTCACCTCTTTGCATGTAAAACTTAACAAGAAAAAGGTGAATCACCATCAGCCTCATCACAGTTTTCTCTCACGTTCTTTTTTTTGTGCTTTTTTTTACTCACAGCATGACACCCAAAATTACAACACGGTCATTGTGTTGATATTGTAATACAAGGGCTTGTATACATACATGATGTTATACATATAGGTACACGGCATCATCTTCAGACAAGCTGTACCATCATCAGCGACAGCAGCGCGCAGTGAAAAGAGGAAAAGGACAAAAGGAAGGAAATATTAATCTAAAAAAAAACTCAACACAGAACATTTTCTTCCTGGCATGTTGCGTGGCAGGATATTACGCGAAAAAAAACACAACTGTTAGGAAATGTTTTCATGCAACTTGCCAAATACCATATATACCTATATTATGTAGCATCCTAAAAAATATCGCCATCATCAACAGAGTTATATTATGTAATATATTATTAGGATATGAGATTTTCTAATGAGCAGGGCCCTGCTCCTGCTGACGTGACTTTAATTACCATCATATGCCCCGCTCACATTTCTGCTGAGCGTCAAATACCAACCATCACCATAAAACCCTCCATCCGCATATCACCTTTCTCTTTTCTTTGAAAAAAAAAAGTTTATTGCCCGGCATATGATGACGAGGGAAAAAACAATGAATTATAAATTGGCTGCCGTGTTGTCATAAGGTATAACACTCTATGTATTATTTCACAGAGCCTCTTGCGAAAAAAAAGTATACGAAAAAAAATTAATTTTGAGTAGCACCGCTGCGTTGATGATGATGACAAGTGATCCAAACAGACTGACACTTTTGACGCTGTTGTTAGCTCATTTCACTGATTTAAACGTTTAATAATTTTTTGCTGATCTATGCGTCGTCGCACAAGTTTCATCGCCACCACCGTGCTGTAGTCATTTTTCATGAGAAAAAAAAAACTTTTTCCCATTTGTAAAAAATAAAGTTAAGATAGTATTCCCTTTAGACTTTTAACGAGTTAAGATGGCTCGACGGTGTTGGTAGTTAAAGTAATCAGTCACAAGAAACTGTTATCAGGAAAAAAACGTGAAAAATGTGTAGATATAAATATAGCAACTCATATGTATGTATATTATGCTACCCACAAACATGCCAATCAAGTTTTTTCTGTCTGATTTTTTTGTGAAGTGGAGTAAAAATGAAGATGTGAAAGTTTCCAGTCTGATGGACAACAAAGTAAAAATTACGATATTTGCATACTTTCCAGCTTTTCATATACACAACCATCAACATTTTAAATTATACGCTATCCATGCATGCATGCATGCATGCAAGTGTGTTGTCATTGTCATCACAAAAGGTAATCAACTTTTTTTCTTGCAATTTTTCACCTTCAACAAATATTTTGTTAGGCTTCATTTTCACAATCACCATGCAGCCGTCAATGCTGCCATGTACACGTAGTCTTTATACCTACATATACATGTACGTTTTTCGGCGGGAAACTTTTTAATGTACTTAGCATCAAGGTTGTCTGTCTAGTATGTACTAAAAGATGTAATAAGGGAAAAGCAACAAACGAAGAATAAGGGTTATAACGCAATACCTATAATGCTATCAGCGGTTCTCTTCCTGTCAGTAGATAAGAATGTTAATAATGCTTTGGCAGCTTTTTCTTGCATGTTGCATAAAGTATGATCTCAGTGGAAGACGCCACATCCAATAAAATGGGTATGGTGTGGATCTTCTCCCGCCTCAATACATTCCCCCAAAGCCAGCAATCGTAAAAATGTAACTGACTACAGAGTAGTAGACAATGGAGGAACGGAAATTTTATAAATAATGCATGCATAACTCTCTTTTTTTATACGTGTGTATAACAGGTCCTGTTTGTTTTTGTGCTTGCCTCCGAAAGAAAACAATAGAGCTGCAAGGAAAATGAGATTGAGGAGACTTTCCTTTACATTCTTACATTCTTGGAACTTGAGGCAAAGGACAAGTAAAAAGGTATTCTTCGACGTGACGACCCTTATCGACGTGACAAGATATCTTGAAAAGGTATGACATTATCTACAGATTCCAAACAAAACAAGGAATAATAAAACTCGGGCTAATGTTACTGTTGCATGTTGCATAAACAAAAATGTAATAATAATCCTGTAAAATGTTTGCATGTGACATTCTATCATCATGATCATCTTACTGAATTCTTCGGATACATACACAAAAATAGCACATAAGTATAGAAAATGGAAGCTATTTATCAAGATAATTCATTTTTTCATATATATGTTTTTGTTCACTACAAAATCCGTGTCCTTTCCTCAAAGCTTATTATTTTTGTCCCTGTTCAGGATTGCAAAAAACCATTTTTTTGCTTGTTGGTATGTGTGTCTGTTTTTCTGCCCTTGTTCTAGTTAAATATAACAGGCGTGTAGTTATACATACATGCATATAACATATAACATCCCAACTCGTGCCGTTTATTTGTATGGCACATAATAATATTTTAAGTGAGAGTGAAAGTCAAGGAAAAGAGGAAGAAAAAAAGTGTCATAAACACGCACACAGACAGACAGACATGTCTGTGTACACAAGTCACGGAGTCCATGTGACAAATGAAAAAGAAGAAAAAAACAAGTGAAAACTTGTTTTTTTAAATCAAATTTTTGTCAGCAGATTTTTATTTATAAGAATAAGAATTGCAATTGGTACAGTTGGCAAAGTGCTTCATATGGACGTTGGGTAAGTTGAATGTTCGTGAATGTAATCTTTGATAGTGTAAAATGCGAATTGAGACGTATACTAAATGAGTGTATATGTTTTCCTTCATCCATCCACATAATGTCCTGCACGCGTAACTGTATTACATGTTCCAATAATTTATCAGAGTGACCCGACGAGACAAAAATATGAATTGACTTGTTTTTTAACCAGTTTATTTGATCCTTTTGCTGCCCTCTACAAATGTAGCAGCAACAGCGTGCAGCAACGCTTCACTTCCAATAAATTGAAATGTTGTCTGATGTTTGATAAATATATGTATGTGACATGCGCCATTTTTTTCCTTTGGGAAATTGACCATAAGTCATTTATTTACACGTAAAAAAACTGTCATATTTCTTCAGAAAAACTTGAAAAGTACACAAGGCGGAAATTATAGTAATCATGCATCATTATATCATCATTATTATTGTTATTACCCAGTGGGAAATATATGCTGCAAACTACTGCATATTGATTATTACGGCCGTAAGCCTGAATATATAAGGTTCCCATGTTCCAATTCTATAAGACCAGAGAGCCACACCAAAAAAAAGTGAGCACGGAACGTATGTTTTTGTAGCAGAAAAACACGAATATTATGCAATATTTACCTATGAATCTATTATAAAAATGTGTTTTTAGGAAAATCAGCTTGGGCCACCTTATTGTTGTGACACAATATTGTGATATTATATCTGTATACATATACAACGCCGATATATGCACTGTATATCAACTTACAAAACAAATAATGCATGTTACACGATAGATTATGTATACGTAACTAGCTCAAAATGGAGTAAATTTTTCTTGGTACTATTGACTCACATGCCATTACATGTGGCGATTAGGGTTGCCTAAAATCAACCCCCTGTCCAGTGTTTAATGTAGCTTACACGAAAGTCGTTTACTGGTTGTCTGGTGTAAATTTCAATATACACCTACAAATATAAAGAGCTGCATGGCCAATTTGACACCATTCATCTATCCCTACTACTACTACTCGAGAGAGAGAGAGAAAAGAACAGCAAAATGACACACACACATAGAGCACTCATATAGGCACTTGTTTTTCTTCACACAAAAGAACAGATCAAAACATTTTGATGTAATTGAATGTCCACTCAAATAAAGTCAGTGTGTGTCTCTTGATGTCTAGAGAAAAGTGAGTGTTATTGCTTCAGTTTTACTTCTCCTGATTTCCCCTCTGAAAAATGAGCCATCCAATGAAGTAGGATGTTTTTCCTTGACATTTGATACTCCCACTTTTCTCTGTGAGCAAAATGACCAGTGTGTGTCTACGGGTCTCATGTTACGCACACACACGCCTGTATATGTACCTACCCAAACTCCCTTTTTGTTTACGTCTTTGGATATTTTCAAGAAAATACGACTTGTCGTCTCATTTTGCCCCGCTACAAATCCCTCGTCCATAAATGCGATTTTCTTATAATAGGCCAATAGTGTGCAAAAAAAATGGAGATTACGATGAAATGGAATGAGGAAATTCCTCATTTATTTTGATCATAAATCTTTTTTCCTTTCTCAGTCAAGGTAAAAATAATGACATTTGATGATAATATTGGTGCAGTATTACATCCGTTGGCTTTGCAGGCTCAAAAAAAGACGGAAATGGCGTGATGAATGTTTTTTATATTCTCTCTAGAAAAATAATATGCCATGTATCACGATTTCTTCCTCTTTCTCTCCCTCCAAAAAAAATTATGCTCGCTTGCTTGCACCTCAAAAGACAAAAATGGAACTCAAGAGGAGTGTCTCATGGGGAAAATACTTTTTCCGTTTTCTCACACCTTCTCAGTCAAGTAAATCACCAGTTTTCTTTTCTTACCTTATACAACATCAGCCATAAGAAACAAAATAAGCAGGAAAGGTGTAGACAAATACATTTTTACAAGAAGTCTATGCAAGACCATATATATATTTAAGATCCACAACATGCATACATACAAAATACATGCACGTTGCATCCAGAAGTAGCTAAAACATCACGACTCTGTAATATTCCAGTCGACTACCATAATCATACATACCATTTCATTCAATCATGCCTATCATGCCCACCAATGCCAAATAATTCTTGGAATAAACATAGGTGGTCTAGTGTAGTAGTCAGTTATTTTCTAGGTAGTCTTCTTCTTCTGAAGTGTTAACCCTTTACCTTTTACTTCCAGCAGGAGAAGAGGAAGGAAGTGGTTTGATATTTTTTGAGTAAAAGTGTCTTACTGTCTAAGTGACTGTGAGCTCTGCGCATTATACTGTTAAAGCACGAGGAATGAAAAAATGGTTAAGTGTGCTGTGCTCACACTCACAGATTGCTTATATATAAATATATTCTTTTCTTCAAAAAAAAATAGAATGGAAAAAAAAATTCTTTGAAGCATTGCTGATGTTTTGTGTATGGGACTTGTTCTTCTTTTGGAGTACTACTATCATGCCACAAGCGCGTGCATACTCTCACAAAAGCAAAAAAGTAGAAGAAGAAGAGAGAAAGAGAAGAAGAATAAAAAAGAAGAGAAGAAAAAATTGAGATTAAGGTAAGTGGTTTGTGAGCGAAAAACCAGAAATTGATGATGATACATCGACGGAATGAATGTAACAAGCCATGTGTGAAATTTCTCATTCCCTCCCTTTTATACCAGCGCATCCATACACACACACACACACACACACACACTTCCATGGCCATATCCTTCAAGAAAATAGTGTGTAACCTTTTTTTTACTTCTTTTAAAAGAAAAATGTATTTTAAGTACATTCATACATAACCGCTTTTCACTTTCACTATTCCCCTCTTTCTCTTTTAACCACCACCACACTCCAGAGCAGTAGTATACACTTTCACCATTGAAAACCTTCACTACTGCCATTTTTTTGGGCATCTGCCTTTGCCTTGTGTCCTTTTTTTCTCTCTCCTTTCTCTTGAGTTACTAACTTACTTACATACTTGCGTTCCAAATAAAAACCTCTACTAAAACTGTTCCAAATTCTCCAAGTTCTCTCGAAAAAAAAAGAAAAACCGAAGAACATAACCATTCTGCATAAAGCATATTATTTATTTTTATTGCCTACTTACATACTTGAATAAAAAAAGAAGGGTGGCCTATATGCAAATTTTTTTGATTGCTATTGCACTGCAATCTATTACTTTCCAGAAAAAAAGACAAAAAGTTACATGTAAAAAAACGAAAGAAAATTTCTTGGTAAGAAAAAAAAAATATGTATGTCATTTCAGTATATAGTTTCTATAATGGTAAAAGTTGATATATTATACATTTCTACACACACACACATTCAGTATATTATAGCAATTTTTGTAATTTTTTTGCCAGACGCACTCCCCCCTTTACAAAAGAGGAACATTTTTTCCCCACTGGGATACATGCCACGACCACTCAACAAACCAGGTTCAATTATGGGTATTATTAAGGAAACAAGCCTTAATTATGTCATTACGTAATTTTTTTCTGGTAAAAATCTCATTTCATATACATTCAAACAGCCACTACGACTACTACTACACTAAAAAACTATATAAAAAAGCTTGTAACATTTAACATATGTCAGCAAGTCAACCATGTCATGTTCTTCTGAATGAAGGTTATATGTATTTTTTCATGTAGTGTTTTCTTAACTTCTCTTGCTTCAATATATATATTACATAGTCAAGAGTAGTAAATTTTTATGAAGTAGGAATTTATTTTTTTGGATATTGAGGAAAGAAAAGAAAGGCCATCCTATTTTCCACCACCACCACCACCCACCCTTACCTGAAAAGTTTGACGCTTTAGTTTGCTTGTGTATAGTAAATTACATGGTGATTGTTTCTTAACTTTTTTGGTTTGGTTTTTTTATATTAAATAAATTGCTTTGCTTTAAGCTTTTGCAATCCACCCGTTTTACACAATGACATGACTGTGAAGTGACCTCGTTTTTCTTTTTCTTCTTCTTGTGACTTGTTTTTGTATTTACGACTCTTCCATGCCCTTCTACTCCATTTCCTACTTTGAAGGTATGTAATGCCGTGTGTGTGTGTGTATGTAATGCGTGTAGTATTTTTATTGTATATTTTTGGAAGAAATATTGTATATGTTCATCCTTGAAAATAAAAATCTATTCTAGGAAACGAAAAGGGTGACATGAGGAAAATGCGAAGAGAAGGAAGCACTTTTGGGACATTATTTAATCGTCATTCTTTTATTGTCAGAAAACAAGTATGCATGCATGTAGAATATAGATGCATAGATATACCTAAATACATTTACGCAATGAGACTATACACTTATATTAAAATGAAACATTTTTTTTGTATGTAGTACAGACTATGTACATGCATAGAAAGTCAAAGGAGTAGACTAAATTTTTTCTCATTAAATCAGGACGTGAAGTGGATACACGTAAGAAAGGAAAATGGAAGGGAAAAAAAGAAAAGAAAAAAAAATCCGAAATCCAGCCAGTCCCACACATCCCATTTTTTTCCTTCATTTCTTGACTTGTCACAGATTTACAGGATGTAGCCTTGAAGAAAACACAAAAAAGTATGTAANATGTAACAAAAAAGAAGAAGAATTCACATGAAATCTATGTGTATGTATGTATATAACAATTGTAAGATATTTGCGATGATTTGCTTGAAATAATAGTAGCAACTTCGTCAAGTTCTATTCTTTTTTACTGAGGAAAGCCAAAGTTATTTGCAGTAATATTTAAGGGGGAAAAGGAAATAAAGTGGTGGTGGGAGAGGAGCAGCATTGGTGGTTGTGTGGTGTGGCACAAAAACCATTTAGCATTGCACATTGTATAGTGCAGTGCAACGATAACAATGTCATCATTTTTTTTGGAGATGATAATGACAAGGATGATAGTTGTGTGATGATGATGATGGTGATGATGGTAGTAGTAGTTGTAGTAAAAAAAATGGGAACAAAAGTAACCAATGAAATGAGACTTTTTCCTCTTCTTCTTCTTCTTCTTTTGTTGAAGGGATTACTGATATATAACGGGAAGGGAAAGTGTGACACAACGAAAAAGCAGCACTACAGATCCGGTATGGGAAATGGTTTGGTGCCAGATGCAACTTTACAAAACAATAACAGAAAACGCAATGTACAATGTGGATGGTACATAATATGTATAGGTATGTAGTATTTGGGTGGGTGTATCCACACATGGATAACATAGATAAAGTGCAAGTGAAGTGATGCTGATGGTGATGACGACGATGATGGTGACGATCATGATTATAGGAATGGATCTTGTGGTAGTTTCACTTTGAACAATAAACTTTTCCCATATTGCACTCATCCACTCTGTCAGAGAGAAAAACATTGTGCTGCTGCTTTTGCCTCCACTTTCTTTCAAAACAACAAAAAACTAGGATCTTTATATATATTACTATGGCGCATGAATGGCAAAAAAGAAAGAAAGACGTTTGCTCTATATTCGTTTCTACAAGGTTTATTTTCTGGCCAAAAAGGAAGAAAGGATTGTAATGGATGGGAGGAAAAATAAGAAAAATCCTTGAAGAATGCCCATTATACATGTGTGTGTAGAGGAACAACGAAAAAATAGGAAACATATAACATCCTATTCTCGTCTTATCCTGTCTGTTCTTCTTCTATTCATACTTGGTTTATACATGATTATTATTGTACTCTTTTTATTTTTATATGGAAACATATACGTTTTCTTACATTACGTAATATGGGGCATGTAACTTATTTGAACACGTATTTTGTGCAAAAGGTTTAAGTTAACGATAATGACTGGTGGGGTGGTGTTATTATGATATCCGGCGAGTGATATTTCAAATAGCCCGGATGTTTGGTTCTAGTTTTACCACCAATCCAAGTGTCAAAATAATTATTTTCTCGGCTAATTTCAATATTGGCCGATTAAGCTCAACGAGAATAAAAAGTTGTTTATCCGACAAGAAGCAGTGC
>JAHZNC010002935.1:0-32791 GCA_027744095.1 Zhuqinia jingwanae
GCTTTTTTAGTCACGTTATCTAGTAATATCGCTACTGCCTGAGGTCACCATCTAAAAAAGGAGGCAAAGTCAAGTAAAGTCACTAAACTAGCCAATTAAACGTCCACTAACAATCATACAGTCAAAAAGATTAATCTTATCTTTTTTGAATGCAGTTCAATAAATGTATATACATGTACAATGCAACAACAAAAGATAAGGATAATGCCATTCAGTCAAATCAAATCACAACGACATCGACACACACCTACAACAATAACAGCACACAATGGCAATGGGGCATATTAATATGATTGTACCCCATTCTATTATCATTATTATTATTTTTATATATACCAGCAATATTTTTCATCATTGTCATGATCTTCATATCATCAAAAAAATAAAATTACTGCAGCTTATTGTGCATTTTGCGTACGGCTCAAATACCTATACGCTCCTTGGTTTTTGGAAAGATTTATTTACGTAATCATGCATACAGCGGCAATCACAACAGCACACAGTGTCACCCACCGTCATCCTTATCCCAGCAAACAGTTAAGGACACACAGGGACAAACTTAAGAAATACCTATTTAAAAAAATATATATAAGTTTGTCGTTTTCGTGTAGGCAATTAAATTAGCTCCTTAATAAATATATTACTTTTTATTCCTTTTAGCTTGCTACACGGGGTCTTGCGACAAAAGGCACTAGTAAATTACCTAAATAGTCAAGTAGTAGCAACGTTGTTGTGATTTTTTTGCTGTATCATATCACCTTGCCTGTTTTCTGGTTATATAGCTATGATGATGATGACTCACCTTTGAACACAAACAAAACAACTACTACCATCACTACTACTTTACTCCGTCGTCGTCCGACTACTTTATACTCTTTGCACATTACGTACTACCTGTACGTACATTAATATTAGCGTATTATCAATTCTTACACTTTAACACCTCTCCTTCACCTACGCGCACACAGCAGGATACCAAATTTGTATTCAAATTAAATGGCTGGCATGATGTTGGCAACAAGATCCCCACAAGCTATTTTGAATCATTCATTTTTTGTAATATAATTTATGTGTAATCCTGCTCATTTAACTTCCACCTCTGCCACAAAGTCTAATAACATTAACACAAATAATGTGTTTTTTTGAATGAAAATAGGGGAAAAATTTCCACAGACAGTAAGAAAAAGAATCTAGTTATGGGCTATAAACATGACACTCATACTGGTTTAAATTACACAATAGGCGTACATATATAAACACAAAGCACACACATATATATGTACATGTGACAGGTATCAAGTTTCTTTTTGTCATGCTCCACGTATAATAAATATTGAGATCATCTCAACGTGGCACTTGAATTTCTCATCAGCTCATTATTGTTGCCATTGTCTAGTTAAAAATTGGAATTATGCTACTGTGGGATTGGGGGAAAAGGACATTAATAATATTTTATCTCTGTCATAATTTGGATTTGTTGGAATGATCATGCTTGAAAATGACAAGGTAAAAAATATAAATGATTACAAATTACAAAAAAATGATGCTGGTACTTGCAGAGTGTAATCACGTCAAAATTACATGTCATCTTTGTGCATATCATATGACAACGTAACGCTAAAAATGCCATGCCACGTACCTTGAAGCAAATCTTTCACCAGCAGCCTCTTCTCCCTCCTCTCTCTCTTTCTGAAAACGGAACAAGAATTAAACATGGAATATTTATGACAGGAGGAGATTACGTCGAAAACGAAACCTCGTACTAAACCCAAAAGTAGCATTTCCGTGTTCCATTCCAACTGACTCGTCTCCCATTTTTGCAGTGTACCGCAGCAGTAATACAGTCAGTGAGTGAAGTGAATGTACAACAAAAACAGTGTGCCAATGCGCAAAACGATTAAAAGGATGACCTGGCTCTCCTGTGACTCCTGCTGCTTCTTATAAAAATATACTATAATATGCAATGTTGCTGTCGGTGGTGGCTTCTGTTGCTGCTGCTGCAGTGATGATGATAAGCTCATTTTTTTTCACGCGGAGGTTTTAAAATAAATATCATCATGAATGTGTTCCACTTTACTTCCTTCTCCCTATCTTCCTTTCTGAATAGTACCGTGTGGCTGTTGTGTGGTTGATCTACCATGATGATGGCTATGACTATGTGAGTGTGTATATGCTGTTGCTAGTCTGGATTTTACTTTTTTTTCTGGAGCGTCATAATCATCATCGGAATCAGGAAAGGATAATAATGTCATGTCGTTGTACATTTGTACTTTGACTTTACTCTTACGTATGCACAAATAGTGGGCTTTGCTACGTTGCTTGCTACATACATATGTACCTTCTCTTTTTCTTATTTTCTCTGAAAGTAACAGCGCAAAAACTAGTAGAAGTAGTGGTATCGTAACGAAATAACGAATCCAATCTACCATGATGATCTTCATATGAGTATGAGGATAATATAATGATATGTCGCAAGTTATATGGACTTGTGCGTTAAAGATGGAAAAAATAAACGAGAAAAGGTAACGTGACTGCCGTACAGACAACTTTGCACCATGTTCCACTTGTATCATATCTTCGTTTCGTTTCTCTCTCTCTCTCTCTCTTGTGTAAATTGCGCTTCTTATTTTTCCCCTTTCACTGATTCCCGTAGAACATTTGCATGGATGGTTGGCTGTGCAGAGTATTAACACAAGAGAACAAAAAACCAACATCATATAAGCTAGCACCACGCGTTTTGTGTGGGCGATGTAAATGTGATTTTTGATGGAAATCCTTCTTTCTTCTTCGTCTTCCATTCCCATAGTCGCCCAGTTATTTTACTTGAGGCGAAAAGGTGTGTGTTATATATGTAAGTATGTAGGTATGTCATACACATATATCTATATACCTCCTTCAAGAAGGAAAGATCTATATTATTATCTGAATAGATTAATGTTGTATGTGTACCTATGTAGGTAGGTATATTCTGGCGTCTGCGTTCACTTGAACTAACAACAAAAATTGTAGAATAAAAAGCGTAGAGCTAAAAGCTTGCAAGACTACAATAACAACAGAGCAAAGCGGAAAATGGCATGGGTGACAGATTCCATGCATATTCCATTTCTATAATTTCATTCCAAAAATCCCAAATGTATACACACTAATTGTGGAGATATAACATAATATCTAGTACCTACATTGTTAAAATAATGCAAAACAAAAGATGCATATTATATGTACCTAGATACTTTCTGTATATGTAATGCTTCATTGAGAAATATAGGCATTCATTTTCATCCATAATGACATAGATCACAATCAAGCAGGAGCAGGAGCAAAGAAAGAGAGAAAAAAAACTTTCTGGGGTTTGACTAGCTTGTCATCCTCACATCACACAATCCAACAACTCAAGTCAAGTCAAATCTAAATGGCAACAAATTAACTTGAGTCAACTTACAAAAACGGCTGTGTATGATTATGGCAGATAGAGAGGTACATACGTAGTAGACATATGCATGGGTGGCAGTATTAGTATTCAGTAATTAGTTGAGCCAACTCTCTTTTTCTCGGCTCACCTTCATCATCGTCGTCATCCTTCTTTTAACGTTGCCTTGTCGTCTTCAATCTACCTTATTATTATTGTGAAATGCGGTATACGTGGTTTAGGCATGCCTTTTGTCCTGTGTATAAATCTACTACAACATTATTACTACCTAAAATTCCAAACAAAAAACCAAAATGGTTCAATTCTGTTCTTTATGGAAAACTTTGATGGAGAATGAATATACTATGTTCGCTTCGGTTGAGTTGGAAGTCAAGCTAAAAACGCTTGTTTTTTTCTTTATGGCAACATCATGTCTCCAATTACGACTGGCTCAGATGGAATGAGTGAGTTAAAATAATTTACAATATTGACTAATTGTAAACGTGCACAATCCAAAAACCAAAAACGTATATATATATTTTTATTTTGAATACATTTGAATGCTAACTGGTTCATATGCATCTAGTTAAGTTTTTATTTAGGCAGCTCCTCTTCTGTGTCCTCTGGGCACAAATCTATTTTTTACCATATTTGCATCATTGTTACTCCACCACCATCATGAGAAGTGAAGGTTAAATGATGTGTCTTATGTGTGTTTTGTCGTGCCAGCTTATATAAGCTACTAACTAGGTGTACAAAACTGCATAATATTTTTTGCTGGCTGATGGCTGATATGATGATGATGAAATGTTCAAAAGTGTTTAGTAATTTACAATAAAATGCTTAACGTCTTTTTCTAGAGAACAATAAAAGTAATATTTACAGCTATATTGTCTGAAATATTTTCATTCTAATTTGATGATTTTATGGCTCATTTCAATTTCATTATTAAAGTCACACACACACACGTGTGCTGTTATCCATGTCATTAGTTTGGAGTTGTAGTGGCATAAATTGCTTTGTGAAAATTAGTAAAAAAAAGTAAGGCGAAGGAGGATGGTGGAAGGTGTACATTTTAATTGGCGTATAATATGTAATGTTATCATGATGATGATGATGTTAGCGTGTGCATAACAAAATATGTCGCCGTCGTGTGTCAGACAACAGGCGTATTATATATAGCTGCCAACAACACTCTACTGCCACCTTATTCCTAGCCTAATAAATTTTGACAAAGAAATTAAAACCAGCCAGCTCAGAAACAAAAAATCCGACCGATACGAAATACAAAGAAATAAATAGGCACAAAAATTCACATATTACTTTATCACTGATTACTCAAATGTATGCGTATTATTCACAGAGATGTGATTATGGTAGTTATAAAAAATGGGGATAATAAGAGCAAAGGTCAAAGTCCATTGCTCGCATATAAGTTATGTATAGTAGTTTTATTAATATAAGTACTGCGACGCAAGTCTTAAGTAAAGAACACACTCATTAAAAAATGTGTAATATTGAATACCTAAGATATTATGTGTGTTGTGGAGCATTGTGCTGATCAATTCGCAATCTCATCCGCATTTTCCTTATCATACCCAACATTGATGACTGATGACCTTTTTTTTCGCTGCTGGTTATTATGATACTGCCCAGCGTCTTGTGTGGTGGTTTGCAAACATTCACAAGATAAAAATAGTACAACTTCTCAATATATTAAAACCAACTCATTATTTGTGTAATGTAAGCAGAAAATGATGATGATATAGGATGACAAAGTGTGCGGGTGGAGGAGAAGTAAGTAGAATCTTGTTTTGTTGAATGCTGGCGCTGGCGCTGATGACGGTGAAACGAAAGGAAGAAGAAAGTGATAAAGTGACATGCAAACATACTATAACTTTGTTAAAATTCTTGATTTTTTCCAGCAAGCCATCACGTGCTAATATATGCGAACGATAACAGAATATTATGGTGATGATGATGATCATCATCAGCGTTATCTTTTCCCAAGCGGTTATATTAGGTGTGTATGTTGACTGATAATATTGATGATGAGAGTACACAGGATAAGAGATTACATTCCAGTATTTGAATTATTGCTACAGATCACCATAATGCCGTTTTGTGTAAACACACACACATATATTTTTTTCGCAGGATGTAGGTTGGTTGACCTCAGCACAGCTCACAGAGAAGTTTTAAGCTATTATGTTGATGGATGATGATGACGAATGACGATATGGCTTTGAGTGTGTAACAGAAGCCCATATATTATAATTGTATGGTTGCATGATGCATGCATTCAGGAAAAGAAGAGAGTAAAAAAAGAGCTTTATGGCTACAGTTGGGCACAAAGCATTATGCATGTATGTCGTATGTACATTTTATAGCAAAATCATCATCATCATCAACATCATCATCATTATCATCATTCACCATATCTCTTGTCTGTCTCTGTGCCCATTTCATATATTTCGTATTCAGTTTTTATGATTCACAAAATTATCAATAAATAAACCCGTCAAACACAAAAACATACATACATTGTTCGTCGTGTGTCTGCGCGGTACACTATATAAAGTTATTGGTTCTTTATCTTTTTTGTCATTTTTTGGCGGTATGGTGTGGTATATGCGTTCTTTTGGTCTTTTGTCCGTGCAACAGACTACAATCATCATCATCATCATCATCATCACGTAATTTCCGTCTTAAACCCAATATCATCCCATATAATACGTTTTAACTATGTTTGTCTGACTTCATTACTCATTTTATCTTCATCATTGGTTTTTTTTTGTCTTACGACCGGATAATTTTTATGCGTTGTTGTCGTTGTGTTTACATACATATATTTGTATCTACATCAGTCGACAACGAAATGACTTATTTTTCTTTTACATCTCTGCAAAATAAAAATCGTTCACAGTTGATAAAAAAAACTCATCTATTTGGATATGATATTTTTTTGGAGTGAGAAGGTGGACCTAAAACGTGTATTATTATTATTGTCCTTTATCATTTATGTATATACATATGTTTGAATGTTCATCTATGTATTTTTAAGGTGAGCACGCACAATCCCATGACGGGCTGACTGAGTTGACTGATGAAATGACTAAAATGACGATGATATGATGATAAAAGTGATACGCGATGGATGCCCTTTATATATTTTAATGTTATTATATTGTGGCTGTGTCAGTAGGTCACACCTACTCACAAAACATTTAACTTTGTTCTGGGTTGATTATTGATTGACGACGGCTGGCATGGTGGAAGGTGGTGGTGCTCTATTCATTATTGTCGTTTTTGTTGGGATTTTTTGATTGTTGCAGTTTGTATCTTCATTTTTTTTTATAAGGAACGCCTAATAATCCCCCAATTATTTCTCTCCAAGGGATGTGTTCCTTTGTTTTTTTATTTTGCATTGAGAAAAAAAATTATAAACGTTGAGCGATTTTTATGAATAGGTACGATGATGATGATGATGATGAGATGATGTTCTTGAAAGTGTATCGAGTCTCCTCACTAGACAGGATTCAGCATCGTCATCATAGTCGTAGTCGTCGTCACCTACATGATTACATAACATTTATATATTATCTTTATATCAATTTTCATGAGGTACAATGCACGTAAATCGTCTTGATGATGATGATGATGATCGTATTATATGGTGCACGTGACCTTTTAAAAATAATTTTTGGTTTGTCTCGTATAAAATATTACTGTAGCATTTCAAGTACAAAATAGAAAAAATACATCCCCCAGCTAAATATCTCACAAAAAAAGTAATCCCATATATCCTTTCTTTTTTTTTGCTGAAAAACAAAATCTTGTTTTTTTTTGTATAAAAAACATGTATTGGAAAATACTGCGACAATTTCAGCACCATCACCATCATAAACAATGTTAACGTTGTTACAAAAATAATAAAGAAACAAGTAAGATCACACATCATATATGCACATAAAGTTATTCTAATGTATCCTCTTCATCATGTTTGATATACCTACTATTTCCTTTCCTCCTCGCATCACTGCAATAAATAAACGTAATGTATTTTTTGTGAATGTGTGTGTGATGAAGAGCATGAGTGAATTTTTATTAAAGGAACCTTTACATTTGCATATAAAAATGGGATTTATGTCGTTGGTGGTGGTATGTATGCTATTGTATTATTATCACATTGCTATTTCTGTAACCGTTGCAGTGACATCTTTGTCGACGTCGTTGTGGAATTGAACGTACTTCTCATCATGTTATTTTGCTTACAAGCAAGGTCAAACCAATAAACTATCAAACTAGCAATAATACAGCAACCAAAACAACTGCAGTCGCGGCAGTAGTAGTACTGTGGTGGGACCCAACATCTAAAAAACATCTTGGTAATAGTAAATCTGTCTAAAAAGCGGATGTATCTACCTATATGTACAATGTAAATATACTACTACTACTACTGGTATTTGGACATGTACGTCTGACTGAATACGAAAAACGGAAAGGAAGCGTCTCATTCCCAATACTTTTTTTCCCATTTCTTGGCCAAGTTAAGGCCACATTGCTACACATTCGATTGGAATCATCACATCTTGCTCTCTCTCTATGCTCCTCTGATAATACAAGTCATAGCTTCACCAAAAAATTCTTGTACAAAGTAAATATATCCAGTCAAAAAAGAAAGAAAATTATATTATTTTGCTCTGCGCGCAGATAAAATGAATTAGATTGGAATCGAATCGACCAAAAAGAGTTGAGACTATATAGGCGGTGTTTATAAGAACATTGAGGAGGTATTGGAGTGAGCATCTAGTCAAATCTCTTTGGTCGTTTATTCCATTTTCCTTCTGTCCATCGTCAGGAAAATAAAAAAAACAAAACAAGAACCTTATCTTGTCTCGGGTTGGCCAACAAAATAATATATATCTATATTTTATTACGGCTGGTGCATACATGTCTAGGGAGAAACTCTGCACTAGTATCAAACGAAAAACTATAATAATGCGATGCCAGTCAACTTAGCATTTTACTGGTTACGTGTAGACTACTACTACTACTGTCACTGGTGTGTGCTTACTTATCAGCCAAATTATACTGGTCATTTAGGGGATATGGAGAAATGGTTTAGAGATACATAACATTAGCCATTATCCATTAAGCAAGAGTGAACAACAGTCAGCAAACTAAATGCTAAAATAAAGAAGGGATCAGTCAGATTTGTCGGCAGAGAAAAGCACAAGAATATCATATAGGGAGTTGGAGAAGAGAAAAAAAAACACAGAAAAAAAAGAGAAAAGCAATTTGGATCTATTTGTACATGTATAACTACCATACACACAATTTACTTTTCGGCTCTCAGCACAGTAATCTAAGGAGTGTGTATATACATACATATAAGATATATATAATACAGTATTATATATACATATATCAACATCATCATGATCATCTATATAGCAATAATGCTGTCGTTCCTGACTTGCGAGAGAGAAGAAAGGTCCCAGAATCCCTCAATGACAATGAAGTAAACGATGCAAGCCAGCCAAAAAGCCGACCGAAAGGTTACTCACTCCAACAACAACCAACGCTAGAAACTCCATTCCATAATAATATCCATATTATACTCCACTCACTCCGTCCGCCTCACCAAAAAGTAATAGCAAACGTGTATAAATGTAGGCATATACTATCTGTTTAATATGTACTTTGAGAACTATTTTATTCCTTTATGCCATATGTCTCTAAGTCTCTCTCTCTCTCTCTCTCTCTCTTTTCTCTCTCTTTATTCCCCGTGTGCCAACACGTCCGTATATTTTCATATTTATAGGAAAATATCTACAACATTTTTACAAGACAAATAGCCCAGATATCTGACTTTGTAAAAAAAGGCTTGTAAGTAGTTTTTATAAGCCCACGTTGCGTTTTACTTTTTGAGAGAAAATGCGCTAAAAACTTTCTTCTCCCCTGTCTT
This sequence comes from Zhuqinia jingwanae, assembly GCA_027744095.1. Classification (NCBI taxonomy): domain Eukaryota; kingdom Metazoa; phylum Arthropoda; class Collembola; order Entomobryomorpha; family Paronellidae; genus Zhuqinia; species Zhuqinia jingwanae. The sequence continues at coordinate 9,378 of JAHZNC010002935.1, forward strand.
CTTTCCTTCCCTCTCGCATCGCATCTTATACTTACACACAGCTCAATAGCTTTTCTTACCCACACATACAACATAAATATATGTTTATATAGACATACCCACACTCACACACACACACAAGCAAACCAGCAAATCTATATACAATGTTCTTCATCTCTTATTGCCATTTCATTTTATTAATGCCTCGCTTCTCCTTTTCTCTTTCTCTCTTTATGCAGTTCACTCACTCATTTATATTCAGCCTTAGCGCACTTATTTCCAAGTCAGGGTAACATCTATAAAGAAGTCATTTATGAATGTATACACATTATATTATATTCATTCGTCCTTTCCATTTTAAAATTCGTTCTTGGATATATATATATAAATATATAAACACTTATTATGTACGTATGTATGCAGTGCAGTAGTGCAGATGTTGTTTGCAGGCATCATTCATGATCATCATCTTCGTATTACCATTACCAAGAAGCAATGTAAGAAGGTGCATGTTATATGATTTTGTATTTCGTAGTAGTAAGTTGAAGTGTGTGAATATTGATATGCGTATAATATGTATATTATGTATATATAGTCATAGGTATAGTCATAGGTATGTATATAGTACTCCTGCTAAAAGTTATATTATGTACAGCAGATGGGGGATAAAAGTGCCGCACTAAACCAAAAGAAAGAAAAAGTCGCGAGTCGGAGAGTTCCGAACGAAACCCGTTCTTTGGCTTCACAATCAAATCCACCATTTCCAAAAGTGTTCTGCTGGCCTGGCTCTTTTCCGTGCTGCTGTTGTTCTCTGACTGCTCTGCAACTTGCGACCGAGTTTATAAGCTCTCACACGTTAGTCACTCCGTTTATATTTTATACGATATGATGAGAAGGGAACGTGCATAATATCCCCTCCACCACTAACAAACAGCAACCAGAAATAATACGACGACCACCACTCAACCATCATCATCATCATCATATCACCAACATTTTCTTGTTACTTACTTTGCTGTTCTGCTGCTGCATGCGATCTCTGATGAAATACAAGGATTGAGAAAGTTTCTGATGTTGTTGTGTGTACTGTAATGCAGTAGTAGTAGTGGTTGTAGTAGTCGTAGTACTTTTACTTGTTTCTCTTGTTATATTATTATTATTGCCTCCTTTCTGCTGCCGCTGCCATTTTTTTGGGGGAAGGAAGTTCAATTCTCTTTTATTCCATCATTGTGTGTAGTGTTCATGACACGGTTGGTTTTTAGCAGCTAACCGGAAAGCTTATGCACATCTATTACTTTATATATATTAAATATGTAGGCATGTGTAGTATTTTGTATATACATGCAATTTTAAGGTTTGATCACGATATTCACGATCACATAATATTTCATCATGCTACCTTATTTTTGCTGCTACTGCATATATACATAATTTTTACTCCTTGTACTCTGACATTCAGCTGCAATATGCCACGCCATACCACAGGAAAATATCTCTGCTCTACTTACACTCTGCCATAATCAGCCTCTCTAAAGAGTAGTGTGTGCGGCTTGTAGAATTGAGCAGCAGTACTTGATACAAAAACAACAACAGTCAGTGGAAAAACGAGCAACAACAAAATATCATAGCATTTTTTTTAATAACAGAAATGAGAGGAGCCCATATTAAATGCACTTGCCTCACCACTCACTACTTGTATTACCGCAACAGTTCAACTCTTTTTTTTTCAGGATATATAATCGCAATCAGTCAGTCACTCACAAAATACCACCACCGCCACTTCATTTTATATGGGAAAATGGTCTTCTGTAGTTATGTTACAAAGTATTATGTATGCATGGCATATTATGTGTTAAGCTCTCTCTCTCTTTACAACAACCAGCCATCCAGTAAAGAGGACTGTTAAGAGTGTGGGACAAGGACTCCTTTCCTGGAAATGCCAATGCACTCAAAATAGGTTTTCCGCACTACGCTCCACCGGTATCCATTTTTTTGGTCCCCTGTTTTCTCCAGTAATTGAATAGCTTGCTAGGAAAAAGGTTAAAAAAACTTATTTTACTTTAATGGTTTCTCGGTTTTCAATTCAATCAGGTCATCATCGTCGTCGTCGTCATCATCATGAGACGACGAGGCATGGAAAAGGCAGCACAGACACATAGGTGGTTTTTAATAATGTTTTGCTAAAAAAATATATGCTCACTGGAGATAATTCCCATCCCAAAGGGGTTTAGCGAATATGTTATTTATACAACACGACTATTTTTCCTGGACTTTTTCCATAGCCCCTCTCAAAGTTATGAATTTATAATAAGGGTTTACATGCGGTTATATGTTGTTGTTATGAAATTAAGTTTTAAACGATGTTGTATATGTTTGCTTTCAAGAAGTAGTAGTTGTAGAGGCAAATGCCCTTTTCACTTTCATGTCGCATCGGTCGATATAATTTGTATGTACGTTTGTAATAGTATATATGCATGTAAGTATGTATGTATGAGCTAAAATGGATGTCCTCGAAATGTACAAAAGCAATAACAAGAAAAAAAGTTATTTGCAATATGCGCACAAAAATGCTTATGATGAGACAAGGATTTTTGTTATCTTATGAAAAAAATAAAATGGAACCATACGACGCATAAAAAAAGTTTTTTTTTACAGAACAGGGAATATTTTATTATTATTAATTACCATGTAATATAGATAATTATTATATTGTAGTCATTCATAATAATAATAATGAATACACATACATTTTAACGTAATAATTATATAATAATAATGTTGTATGTATATAGCATTACGGTTGTATATATTTTTATACTATGCACTTAGAAACAGACGCATATTAAAATGAGGCAAGAAATTATATTTTTTTATATATAATTTTTTTTTTGTATTTTTGATGTTGTCGAAAAAACTCCTGTTTTTACATGTAAAATATATAAACATTATTATTTTTTGTTGTTGACCCCTATAAAAAATCTTTATTTTGTTTATTGAAGTATTCTTTTTTTCTTTCTCTCGCGAAAAAAAACAATGTACACACTCTGGTTAAAAGTGATAACACTCTTCTTTTTTTTGTATAATATATGCTTTTTTCATCATTGTATATAAAAAATTAAATAATAAATAACAAGAATATAACACCTGAATTGAAACAAGGGTACATAAGTTTCCACTTTGTATAATAATACGACACATTTTTTTGTTAGCTTTTTTTGTAATAATGATTAATGATGATGGTGTGTGTAGTATTCCATAGAGAAAATATTATCAACATGAAAAAATGTAAAAGTGCTTCTACTGTTTGCTCAATAAATACAATATAATAATATATATTATTTATGTATTATGTAAAACGTGTATTATAAATGTGTGTGTGGTTATGTAAACAGTACAGTAGTACACATATAAACTGGTATTACACAAAGAGGATACTAATATGTATAATATAATATGTGCATATAATGTTAACACACTTCACATTTCACTTTCACTGTCACTTTTTTTTAACGTTACGCACACAGAAAGCGGCAATAGTATTCTGAGAAAGTATGGAAGTTAGCCAACAACAATAATTTAAAAAAAACAACAAAAAGAAAACAGGAAAAAAAACAATGAAAATTTCACTGGTTTTTTGTTTGACGGTAGTACGATGATCATATTGTATGATGATGAGGTAAAATACTTGTATTTTTTTATCGCTTATTATAAAACACATTATTATGATTTTCATCAGAACGAACGAAAAAAATAACAGACAAAAAACAAAATATAATATTTAATTTCATATTATAGATATAAATGTAAATATACGATAAATATAATAATATATTTCACAACTCTTTTTATGGATACTTTTTTTTATACAAACTTAATAATAAAAAAATCTCAGCATGTCAGTTTGTTTTAAAAACCATTGCTTTGTCAAGACTAATAAAAATTCGCGATTTCGATAAATATATTTTGTAAATATATAGGTATAATATATATATATATATTTATATTTTTTTGTATTTTTTTTTGTATATATAGATATAATATATAATATGTATATAGCATGCACGTAATAAAAATTAATTTTTTTCTCGGTTTCTAGTAATAATGATAACAATATAAGGATGTATCTGCTCTCTACAATCTACTGACAGAATAGATGATTTCACAACAACAATACAATAATAATATATTTTTTGGGGCATATACCATGTTTTAAATATATATATATATATGTACTATAATATAGTAATATATATTATCATGTATTTATATTCATATATAAACTTATATAAAAAATCTTTTTAAAATTTTTCATTACCGTTTTTTTTATTGATTTCATGATACAGTTTTTTTTATTTCGTGTTAATGTGTACCGTGCTCAAAAAAGTCATCGTTATGTTTTGTTTTTTACTTGAATTTTTGTTATTATTATTTTGGTTAAAATTGTGACGACAAGAGAAAGGTTTCTGTTTTTGTATGTTGAGATACTTCAATTATTAGAAATATGTATGTATGTATGTATGTAGCTTACTACAGACAACTTTTTTTATATGTATAGAAAAATTTGTCTTGTTTTAAACCTACAAAAGTGTGTGTAATAATAATATGCTAATTTTCTATTCCTTTAATTATACACCTAAAAATTACCACTGTGAGTGATTATTTTTTTCTTCTTCTTCTGCTTTTTGTGTGTTGGCGTGTGCATTGTCTACATTAAAAATGTTCAAAGGTAACAGCAGGGTCAATCTACGTAAGTTAATTTAATACATATATATAATAACAAGTAATACAAAAACACAGACAGATTCTCAAGTTCACTAGTAATAATAAATGTTCTTTCTCCTTTTCTCCTTTCTTTCTATTTGAAAACCAATATTCTTAATGCTTCGTACAACAACAGGAAATCTAATAAAAATATATAATATGATATATACTTTTTTATATACTTTTTTTTCAGCGTGTAGCACACTTTAGGTTATAATTCATACGACAAAGGTATCAAATTGGCGATTTTTTTTTGTTTGACCACCGAAATAACTAATTAAGTAGATGAAAGGGAAAGCTATGGTATGAGTAGTGTGTGTATGTTTGCTCGGTGTTTTTTTATTTGCGTACGTTCGTATAATTTAGTAAAATGCCTATAAAAATAAACGGGTTATATGCACTGTTTTTTTGTAGTATGTATATTTTAGTTACGTGGATCCTCTATAAAATTTTTTTATATATTCACGCAAGGAAATAAGGGGTGCATTGAAATTAGAAGTACTATATGTTTTTTTAAACACGTATATTATCCTGTGATGATTATAATTTTATTATTACTTAAATGCATATTCTTTTTTTATGTATCGCATAATATATATATGTATGTATATTTTATATTAAATTCAAATAGTAAATATTATTACTTTCTTGATAAAGCATGTCATATCAACATCAGTTTAAGTTCATGTTTTGCGGGGTTGTTATTTCCATTAATTTGTGGACTAAAATCTACACAAATTTTCGAATTTTAAAAATATGTACACAAATATTATTCTATTCTTAGCGATATTAATAATAATATATAATACCATGGTATTTTTTTTTACAAAGCAGGAAAAATGAAACCGATAACAAAACAAAAAATCTCTGCAAAATTATTATTCTTATGATTTTCATCAAAAAAAAAAGGTTTATTTTTGGCCAAAAATCGATCAAAGTTCATTTCAGTTTATAGTATCTTTCTTTGTCGTTCTGTTTTTCTCGCACGGTTTTTTTGCTGGATCAAAATCTAGTGGTATTGGTTTTTTATTTCTCTTTTCGTTTAAATACATTTTTTAAAAATAGGTATTAATGTCATTATTATCTTGAATTAAGTCGACTTTTTTTTTAAACAGAGTATTTTCGTATCATTTTGCCCGTAAAACTTAAATACATGTTCCTTTCTTTTTTTATAGTAAACTTTGCATAATTTGTTTGTTTCAAACAGAAAACTAGTAGTTGTAGTCTCATTCAAGTCAATCTTCTGCACTATCACGCTCTCTATATAGTTTAAAACTTTGTTTAAACGTATTTTACGAATATGCTTGCCCTGTTTTTTTGTTTTGTTGCATGCACCTTTCACCTTTTTTTTTATGTAGACAGAAGTATATGTGTGTACTCACCTGTCTTTCGTATCATGAGTCAGTTCCTATATTTTTTTTACCTATCAGATCCAGAGTTTTATTTTGTTGCTTTGCATATAATAATATGGCCAATATACATATATACTCCTAGAGTCAACTTGTCTATTAAAACCCCATTAAAAAATTTGCGGTTGCAGCAAGTTAATTTTTTTTATTCCGAATCAGAACGAATAATAATAATGTGCACATAAAGGATTTTTTTTGCGATATACATATAATCTATTAAAACTAGTAAAAAAAACAATCTTTTTTTGTTTAAACATTTAAATACATATCTACTACAAATACACAACGATTGGGTTAGGTTAGTAGCAAAACGTTTTGTTGTTTTTTTGTATGATAGGTCGAAAGCACAATTAGTTAAATTGATTCTCCATTTTAATATTTTTAAACGCACAAATACTCATATTTTTCCCGAAGACGACGACTACATGACTATTATAATGTGAATGCAGTTACTTTAAATATATATATATATAGCATTGTAATTAATTATAGGTATATAATAATAAACTGGTATCTTTTTTGTAATATTTTTTTCAGATTTTAAATATATATATGGGGTAATTAATATATCGATTATTTTTCCTGTAAATATATTTTAAATATAATATATATATATATCCTCTATCTATAAGATCTATGTATATATGAATAACATATATATAATATATAGGTGCGATTCTCGCCTACAAAACTAGATATATAATATATGGACTTTCATTATATCTGTTGTATATTGATCATAATAATGTATGTATATGAATTATTAAAAATGCTTTAAACAATAATAATACTCATGAATGAGGGTGGTTGCACCGCGCTAGAATCACTGGTAATGAAATTATATAACAATATAAACATCTCTTTTACTCTCGTTTCTATAAATTTTTTCTAATATGAACCTCTATGTAATGTGTGTATGTATATCTATATTTGCTAATATAAATTGTAAATATATAGTATTAATTTAATAATAATAATCATAATAATATGATGATGATGATAAAATCTGCAGTGTTTTTCCTACACACGACATTTGGAAAACTTGGTATATGTAAGTAGCATAAATATATACACTCTTTGTCATTTCTATCTATATATATATGTCTATCTATAATGTATATTCCTGCTTCATTTTTTATGTGATCTATGCAATTGTTTTATTATTATTATTATTATACATATAGTTTTTCAATGATTATTTTGTTTTACCCTCTAAGTATACAGATCAACAACAATTCGTTTAATCGGACCGTGATAATAAGAATATATATATTATAACTATATTCAAACTAGATAACAATACAACAAACGATTAAAAAATCAAGTCTCATTTTTTATACAGCAGTTTTGACTTGATTCATTGTTTTGCTTGCAAAATAAAACTGTGTGTGTGTATGTGAAGAAAAATAATAGCAGATGATTATAAAAACATACAGAAGAAGAGGATCAGACGCATTAAAACTGAAAGCAGTATTTAAAATGCTGTACTACTACAACAACAACAAACTAAAGACTGATGATAATAATATTTTTTTTTGTATCTTGCTGCTTACGAAGAATAATAGAAGAATAACTATAGATTATACGAAGTTCAAGTTCAATAACAGTCACAAGAAGAAGACAAGTCTTATATCATAATAATAAATATATGAAAAAATACAAGATCTAATTCATTGATTGATGCTCAATTATTCATAATAATAATAATAATAGGTAATAAAATGTAGTCGTCACCTTGATTTTTGCCGCGATATGCTACACGGCTAGACTGACGACTACTGAAAAAATTATTACTGTTTTTAGGATCGTTCCGACAAAACAAGTTATTATTTTTTTGTTTTTGCATTGTATTCAATTCCTACTATAAAAATTATATTGCTCAGCTTCATGTCATTTTTAATTAACCAAAATATTTTTAATTGTTTTTGTTTTCTTATAACAATTAACAATAAAAAACAATTGCATATATATGGTGTGTGTGTTTTATGTCAATCTGTCAGATGACGGGTGTGTGTGTCGCGTGGTTGTAATTTTATTAATTTGCTTGTTTTTTAGGAAATGTATAAAAATTATCCTCTTCCCGTTTTAAAAAATTCCTGCCATTTTGTTAAAAACAGTTAAAAAATTGATGTTTTTCTTTTTCTTTTACTATATTTGAGTATGAATGTGCATTTTTTGTGATTTTTCATAAGCTATATAATGTAAAGTTTTTTTGTAGCTTAAAAAGTTAAATGTAATTCTTAATACAATTTTTAGTCAGTAAGGTCTTTCATTTTATTACTTTCATTCATCAATTTTCTTAGCATTTTTTTTGTTCCAGCATTCCTCTCCTAAACTCACTATATTCATATCCTCAACAAAATCTTAAAATGTCATGACTCATAGATACTTTACTATCTATATATATACCTACATACATATACATATGTATATAATGTGTTTACGCAATGTTTACATTATATATTTTTGCGTTTTACATTCATAAACACAACAGTTCAAGCATTTTTTTATCTGCTTTTATGGCTAAAAAAATGCCATTTAAAAAAAAATGTGGTTTATGAGTGTGAAATCATTGTTCTGTTTTGTTGTCGTTTTTTTTAATGGTTGATGTTGATGATGTGACAATAGTTGTACAATATATTATATAGCGTATGTGTGTGGTGCTGTAATTGTAACAATAAAAGGTTGATTTTGATTGATGAAATTCGAATGTTTTTTTCATTCTGTTATACAAATTAGTAACTTCTATGTTTTATATTTTTCAATTGCATATAACCTTTTTTTATATACCAACCCAAATTCATTTTTGCATGTCTTCAATTTCAAGATCAAGTCTCAATTTTGGCTTTTTTTTGCGTTTGTCCTTACATTTCTAATTAGAGTTTTTATGCATACACACACACACTACACACAAACATACAACTGACACATATGTCATCACATCACCACATAAAAATATTTTTATCAAAGTTACAGAACAACAGAAGGACACACACATAGTACACGCAGAGCTGCTTATATACATAGCTTCAGAGAAGACAAATACATAGGTATCCTTTTCCATGAATTATAATCCATTCACATTCAATCCAACTTTTTCATTCATTCAATTTTCCAGCAATTTGCTACTCACTATAATAAAATGCCACTCTCACATCGGTTACATCTCTCTATCTGGTCTGATTTGATTTACCCATTCTCTCTTCCATTTTATATGCCTACACATACATATACCTATATAATATCTTGTAAAACTACACTGTTATTTTTTTTTACTCTGAAGCTGGTCTTCTTTTAATTTTCGTTGAAGAAATCTTCATGTAATGCAGTAAATGTTAAATTAAGTCATTATAAAAAATTCATACTTTTTTTGAAACTCTACATAACTAACCCTGTTTTTAAAAAACTCTCTTCTGTTGATAATAATAAATATTTTCCTTTTATCATTTAAAAAGAGTGAAAAAATAAAATTGCTCATAAGTATGAAATATTGAAATATATTATATAAATAGATAGGGAATAGAAATCTACACTTTTTTGTTCTTGTTGTAAAAAATCTTCGGATTTTGTTTTTTTCTCTCTCTAATTAATTTTTTTTTCATTTATTAAATTATTGTATATATATATATATTATTCATGTATGTATATATATACTCTGGATTCTATATACTCTAGTATATCATATTAGGTAATGTATGTAAATATCCAAGTAGTATGTATCAAAGTATAATGTATTAAAAATTTGGAATATGAATAGCTTTTTGTGTAACAGTATTAATATGGACAAGAAAGAAAGAAGAAAAAAAATCTGCAGTAAAGTTTCATACGAAAATTCCATTAATCTCATCTTCATAATCAAAGCAAGCAAGCACAACATATAATACATATTTATATATACATATTACGTCGTCTCACACTTCTTTTTTTTCCATAAAAAAGCTTTCAGATATTTCATAACAATTCAACGATAACATTCACTCATTCCAATTAAGGAAAACTTGTGTATTTCTTCTAATTTTACATTAGCTCAGCTCTCTCAGTAAATAGTACTGAATAATATGTTTCACCAATTTTAACCTTCTACTACTAACTAACTAACAACACCACAACACACCACACATCAACCAACAACATCCTCTACCTGCTTCACTGACTGACAAAAAAATGACCACCAACTTATTTTCTACACTTATACTTTCATTTAATTGGTTATTGGATAATCTATATTGCATAGTACTTTGCTTTTGGTGGCGTTATATATATGTTACATTATGTATGGTGGTGTGGGTTTTGTCAGTATGTTGGAATTGGATCCCTAAACGCAAAAGGACTTTATGTCCATTAACCTACTTCAGTAAATATATATGTATATAATATATTATGTATGTAGTATAGTAGTAGTAGTTGTAGTGAGCAAAGAGAAGGATATTATATTTTGGATAAATCACTGAAATATACCTATCATTATTATAATATTTAATTTGGGTTCTGTCGCTGCTGCTGTTTTTTTTGTGTGTGTGTGGTACTGGTACAGTTCTTTTTTTCTTCAGTTCAGTTATAATTAATTCAGGAGGAGTTTAATTTTTTTTAAACTTCATTATACTAATGAATGTAGTAGTAGTTTAGTCAAATTTACTTGCATATTTAAATTTTTCTTTTTCTTCGCTCACATCAACTATGATAACGAAATGCATCCACCACCACCAACACAAAAGTGTATATAATGTATAAAAAAGCAAATGTCCATTTCCATCAACGGGACCTGATGGCATGGTAGATTACTTCTTTGATGTGGTGTAATAGTGATGACAATGATAAAGATGGCCATGTACAATATTTTCAAAATGAATGTAAACGCAGAGCAAAAGTGACATTGACACTTTGTACATTGTGAACGAGAAGTATTACAATATTATTATGATGGTGTCGCTTTTTTTGTATAATAATATGTTGTTGCTGTTCCTATCGTTACAGTATGTATAAATTTCATCTGCTCTATTGGTGGTAAATGCCTCTGCGCTTATATATATATTATTCGCCATTATTATTATTACTCATTTTGTCTTTCATATTATACAGCAAATGAAGAGCAAGCAATGATAGTAGTATGAAATGTATAAAAAGATGACAATGCAATATGATGTTTTTTTCTCTCACAAATTACCTACCTATTAACATAAACTGCACAGTGTATATAATATGCTAAGCCTACAACAAAACTACATTGTTGATAATATATATATGCATTTTTGTTTTTTGGCCAGACCAATATCAATACAAGGAATAAAAAATACATACATCATATATAGTACAGTATATATATAGTATGCGTAATTGCCTAATAAATAATACCCTAATTTAGATGTATGTATTTATGTGTACGTGGTAAAATGTTATAAAATAAAAATGCTAATAAAACAACAAATAAATAAATAATAAATAAAAAATCTTCCAGATCAAGTTGCACTCATTTTTTTTCGTGTTGTTTGTCTGTTGCCAAAAAAATGAAAAATATACGTTCTTATTCCGAAGTCACAGGTAAATATTATATAAAGTATAATATAATAATATGTAATAATATGTATATAATATAATATATAATAATATATAATAATGAGTCAGTTCTTTGTATATTTATATAGTAATTATAGCTATTAAAAATAAATCAATCCTTTTCGACAAATAATGTGTGTTTCTAGCAAATAACATTAGTAAACATTTTTTTTAGTAAAAAGAAAAAAAAGTGCGAAAAATTAATTATTAGTGCAAAATAAAAAATAGTTCGAAGAGAAAAAAAAAATTATTCTTTCATTTCAGTACCTTTTTCATTTTGTTTCATGCTCCTGATGGGGACTTAATGCATAAGTCAAACGTTGAGCTTTTAAATTTTTAAAACTTCTTTTACACTCGATGCCTCCTCCTCCCGAACAATTTAATTATTAAAAATTGATTCATTTTTTCTGAAGCGGTCTACAAGCTATCGTCTGGCCAAATGTTGGATCCTGGAGCGGTTTCCAGAGTTGGTGATTCACCGAGTCCCTCGTCCCTGTCGAAACTTCCCCAAAGTGAGCTGTTGATGCTGACAGAGTTGTTGGTGCCGGTGGCGGCGAACAAATCGCTTAGCTTAGTTTGTGAGCCTCCAATGCTGTTGGGCCCACTGCCACCGAACAAGTAGGAATCCTCAGAACGAGATGATGACATCAGTCCATCTTGACCCGTAGTGTCAAGGAAGGAGAAACCCAAGTCGGACAGTTGACTGTACACGTTTCCTGCAGCTGTAACAGTAGTTTGTCCATTTGCTGTAGTGGTGGTCACGCCAATCCCATTAACGGTAGTGATACCATTTTGTGAGAATCCGTTCATGGAAGAGAGGGAGGAGAGACTTCCTCCACCGCTGGTGCTGCTTCCCACTGAGTTCCCGTTGTTCACTACACCATTTACAAGACCATTCTGTGCCGCAAGGGCCGACACGCTGGACAAACTGCTGGAGAGTGAGTTGATAGCACCCAATCCAATTCCGAGCCCTTCTAGCCCACCCAGTCCACTCAAACCGGACAATCCATTTTTGTAGAGACTGGCCAACAGTTCAGCAGAGTTGGTCAGATCGTCCTGACCCTGGCTCTGATTGCCATCCATTGGCAAGCTTGCAACAAAAAGGATAAATTATCTCGTTAAAATCGGAAATTATACATTCTCATCAACATGCCATTACATACACTCATTTTGTGCTTGAACGTATTAATTTATATGCCCACATTTTCAGTGTTTTTTGGTGGCGTTGTTTTATGCATATTTATAACAATAACAAATTAGTTACACAACAAGGCAGCATTTTATGTTGCGCAGTTTGTAGCAAAGTGGATTGAGAAAAATAGGAAAAATAACAATAACTTTGTTTGAGACTTGAGACAGCGGACATGAAAAGAAAAATAAGAGTTCAAGGTGGCTCGGCTTTGGTGGTGGTGGTGATATGCTGTTGTGCTTGGGCTCATTCAGTTCAATTTTGGGATTGTTGATTTTTGTAGAGGGCTATAGTTTGTTATGATGATGCTATGCTGATGAGATGAACAGAAGAACTCACAAATTATATATTATACGACCAACAACAAGAAGCGTATCAAGGTTTATCATATCGTCATATCATATCTTTGAGCAGCCCTAGCCCATCACCACCACCGTCATTTGACTTGACATGACCGTCACCGTCTTAGCTTTAGCTTAGTTGTCATTATTATGATTACCTCAGAACACAAAAAACTAGCAATAATAATAAGAATAGCCTGTTTTGCATGGCTTGGTTTATTGGATTGGAATAAAGATGGGCATCTTCTTTCCCTACAAAACATTTACATACATACTGACGATGATTATGATGACGACTATTCTCTTTGGTGATGATGAATGTATTGTGTCTCTAAACACGTATTGTGCAGTTCGGCTGCTTTGCTTGGCCTGAAAGAGACAAGGTAAGGCACTCACCGCTTAAAAACATTGCAACAATATGTAATAAGCTTTTTTTTGTTCTTAGAAATGAAGTCAAGTTCTCTCGAGAGGACGAGCAGCAGCAATGTTGAACAACATGTGTGATGTCATGATAATAAATGCTGATTTTTCCCTTCCATGAAAAAAATACACTGCTGCTGCTAGCCATACTAATAGTTCCTCATAAATACGTCTACCTAAATACATACATATTGGCAGCAGCAACAGCAGCATAATAATAATATTTGACTAAAAAAAAGTACCAAGACCGAAAGGAAAAAATTTGAATATATGGTAGACTGGTGCTGCTTTTGGCACTGGCTCTCAGATTAAGAGTGTTCATTCACTTTTTTGTTGGAATGAAGATGAGTAGTAAAAAACATGAACATGCTGCTGCTGGCTGCCTTTTTCATGAATACTTGCAACCAAAAAAATCCAAATATGATACTGAGAGAACGAAACTCCCTATTTAATTTACAACAACAATCATCATCATCATCTCACACGAAATACGAAAGAAAACCAAAACCAATGTATCCCAAAGCCATCATCCATCCATTCTTCTATTCTCTCCATTCTCCATCTCTATTCACCGAACATATCCAGAAGACGAAATCCCCTGGTAAAAAAGCAGCTAGCAACCAACCCAAACTGAACTTGAACACCATGATCGTCATCTCATCATCATCATCATCATTCTCCTCAACAAAAAGTTAGTGGATGCACGCATGCAATTCTATACCCAAACAAAATCTACTCTGACTACTCGTTCAAATCCAACAAAAAAAGCAAGCTGAATTCTATCTGAAGCGCATTCACATCGCATTCTTCCCTAAACTCATTTTTTCTCGCTCTGTGTACGTCTCGTCATCATTATCAACAAAAGACGTTGCTAACTGAAAAAACTTAGTGTGCTTCACCACCACCAGCATAGCAGCAGCTTTAGTACGATTATGACTCGTTCTGTTCAGTTCTCTGACTTGACTGAGGGGGAGATCCCACACTACTTTGCTACTATACCATTACCATTATCAATGCATCATGTATCCATCGCTAACAAACGACTAAAAAAAGTACTGGCAGTAGTAGTAGTAGTAGAAATATAAATGAACAGACAGAAACAGAGAAGAATCCATTTACATAATACAACTTCCCATTCCTATATTGTTGGATTTTATATGCAATATGCACATATACAATCCAACAATATATGTATGTATGTAGGTATGTATCTTACATAGATCTCTATACTCTTTTCAAGAACATTCCAACCCAACCATCCATAATATACAATACACTCTCCATGCCTTATGCCGTCTCAGTTTACAACAACAGGAAAACGAACTTACTGCCAGAGCCCTTGAACTCGGAATGGATGGCGACGATCACGGTGATGATGATTACAATACATCTTTTTGTAGCAAGCTATATTCTATGCTATTATATCATTATATCCTTTCCTGTGTAAGTACATGTGGTGTATTTATATAAAATAATACAGCCTACAGCTACCTCCTCAAAGCAAGGTAATCTTGACTAGTACCAAAAAACTAACACGATAATCGTGTAAAATAAGGTAAAGTTTTTTGTGTCTTTGTGAGTGTGGATCGGAGTGTGCTTTTGGTCCATGATGCATCCCTATACAACGCATAACATGCCTGTGTACTTTTTTACTTGTTGTGCTGTGTGAGTACATTTTATGATGATGAAGAAGAACTGGAAGCAATAATAACCATTATCTAAAATCCAATTCACATCCACCTTCTTTTGTGTTCATTTTTTCCTTTCTTACATCATCATAAAATACTTATATCATACATACATATACACCTTTATGCTGTTTTTTGCCCTTAAAAACTCGTCCATTTTACCATCAACCACTAAAATGACTAGCTGAGTATCATGAGTTACATTTATGTTTATGATGAAAGGAATTCATGTTTGTTCTAAGGATGGTTTGGTTTACTTGGACCAGACCAGAATAAGATCATCATATCATTATAATATGTAACATGTAGATGTGTTTTTTTTTTACATTTGATTATGAGATGAGCATGTATGCATAGTTATACATATTTTTTATTTATATGCGTAATCCTCATAATTGTACATAATATAGGTACATTCCATTCAACAACCTACAATGCATTGACAGTGCCAGCCAACTGACAGACGATAAAAAATAAAGAAGAAGAGGAGCAATTTATAGAACATAAAATGTTTGGATAGTGTGCTACGCGCAACGCTACATATATCCACATTTACATAACTTGCATTAAAATATGAGCTGTTATTATGTAGTGTGTTGTGCCGTGTATGCCATTATTATGTACCATGTCTTCTTTAATTTAAAAAAAAGAAAATGCACTCAGGTAAGACCAAGCCAATTTTCTTTCTTCAAGTAAAAAAAAGTGTCCAAGTTTATCTAACAACAAGAAAAAAAAAGAGGAATTGAAGAATGAGTATGAAAAATAGGACATGTATATGCATATGTACATACATAGGTATATGTTGTACATGTGTGTAGTTTAGCATGCATAAAATGAACCTAGACAATCACAAGAAAAGAGGGAGAATCCCTTTTATTTTCTTTGTTCTTTTGAGTCCTCAACTCAAATATCCCTACAAACCAAACTCACGATATAATATTCCTTTTCCTTTCTTTTTGTTGCCCAAAGATCTTGTACTGCTTTGGCTGTTGAAAAATAAATGCTATGAAAAACTGGACCAAATACCAAATGTTGATTTTTTAAACCATGCATAAAGACAAACAGACAAAGGACAGCTATCGTTTATGAAATGCAACTGCTCACACCATGAGAAAAAAAAGGAAGTAGGGACTCAACGAGCACAGATGTGAAAAAAGGGACTAGAGGACTGACATGGCATGATTGAATAAAAAATTTGTTTTTTGCTTTGCTCTTGAAGGAACGGGATGCAATTGAGAAGAAAGAAAAAACGGTTCTTAGAAAAGTTCACTGAAGGAAAGAAGAAAAAAAACTGGAAGTTAAGAAGAAAAGGATGTGAGTGAACGCTTCCAGAAAGATGAGTTTCCAGGTACTCCCTACTTACACGTTTTGTTGAACAAAGAAGGATTAAAACAAAGATGGAGATGCTACTTTTGTGTGTATAATGTAGGGGTATCATAGGCAAGAAAGAACGACAAAAAAGTGGAACATGGCCATGCATTGCGTGTGCTAAAGTCTCCATGTTGTAAACTGCCAATGATGATGAAGTGGCAGATAATGCAAGATGGTATGGTAGGAAACTTGTTATCCAGAAACAATGCGCAATAGTAAAAAAAATGTATTGAGAAATGGCATGGAATTTGTCTGGAGATGCATACTGTGCAATCATTAAAACCGACAGTTGTTTTTCAACAACAATTCTTGGAAATGCAAACACTACTATTATCCAATTCTAAGAACACTACAATTAGACATAACGTTTGAGCCGTACTACAGAAATGCACTATTAAAATGACGCATTCATCATTCATCACAAACCATTATAATGCGCTATTTATTCGCAGTCATGATTTCGGATTTTCGTAATGTGCAAAGCATAATATGACAAACAGACAACACTTATACATATACATCTAAAAAAAATTGAAAAAAAGAGACAGTGATGTGACGTACCTTGTCTGCCAACAATTTCTGCAACATGTTCGGAGCTAGGAACCGGAACACACTCAGTCATGTTTTGGCTCTTCTTCGGTAGCAAGTTGCGGAGGTCATCAGCCATTGCCGCTGCATTTCCGAACAGCGCTGATTCATTAGCGGAGTTCTGGTTGCCGGGTGGCATCACACCAGCATGCTGATGATGATGATGATGATGCCCATTTGTCATAGACTGCACTACGCTGTGGGAGTCTGAGCCCTGCGTGTTAGCACCGGACACAAGAGACGACGCATCTCCCAATCCCAACATGGACAACTCCAGAGCCAGTTGAAGGGCTCTCTGATCCTCCAGCACACTTGCACTATTTGGTGACACACCACCCAAAATACTTGAAGCGGTTAGTGGATGATGTGCCATCGTTTGACCATGATGATGGTCCATCTCTCCAAATAAACTTGCAGGCATCACTCCAAATTTTTTGCTAAATGTTTATTCACAAGTTTCAAAAGATGTTCAAAATGATGTTTTTCACAGTTTTCTTTTCTAAATACACAAAACAAGTAGAAGCACACGGTCACTATTACACTTTCTTCTTAAAGTTTTGAATTATTTTTTGTTTGTTTGTTCGCCTGATGTTTTATATAATACATATATACACAAGAGTGTACACTTTGGTATTTCATATAAATAAAATTTTCGATTTGATAAATTATTATACAAGTTTATTTCGATTTTTTGTTCCGTTTTTTTTTGACTCAATAAACTTTATTAAACGTATTTAACCCTGAGTTAGTAGATAGATTTAATGAATTTTTGTCGTGCTTGGGCAAAATACATTTTGTAGTATTTCAAATCTTCTACTAGCTAACACTGGGAAAAATAAATATACTCTATAAATGTGTAGCGGCTTTCGAGTTAGCCAATCTACTAAAGTTTATTCGTTACGTTCAACAAAAGTTTGTTTTCACGCTTTTTCCAACTTTGCTTTCTGGTATTACGAGAAAAAATTCTTAGAATTTCTATATATTTTTTTTTTGGAAATTCTGGGAAAATTCTTGAATGGAATGATAAAAATAAAGTAATAAAACATAACTAGAAAAGTAATTTGAATAAAAAATACATGGGGGACCAATATGCATAAATTACAAAAACGAATTTAAAATACATTTTCCATTGTTAGCA
The DNA here is from genome assembly GCA_027744095.1 of Zhuqinia jingwanae. Lineage (NCBI taxonomy): Eukaryota > Metazoa > Arthropoda > Collembola > Entomobryomorpha > Paronellidae > Zhuqinia > Zhuqinia jingwanae. Next base: position 27,815 of record JAHZNC010002935.1, read on the forward strand.
ATCAAAATACTAACAGTCGAAAAATGTATTTTAGAAGCAGTGCGTCTTTTTGAATTACATTAGTTGTATTTTGCCCAAGTAAAGAGACGTTGTTGACATAAACACGCAATACTCACAAATTTACACTCTAGTCTTGCACCCACAAATAACACATATATTTTAAATGATGATTAAAAAGTATGTTTCTAAACCTGTTATTTCTCTTCACTCTTTCGTCTTCTTCTTTGTAGATAAACAGTTAATTAAGTAGATTAAAACTTCCTTCCAGTCAAAATCACTCAGTCGTCATCTGTATTTTTTCACGTTTATAGTAATAACAAGCAGTCCACTCACAAAATATATGACAAAGATGTTTGCTTGCTGATTGATGATTGACTTTCAACTTTGTATTGTAAGCAAGGTTGTCGTTTGAAAAATATACTTAAATAAAACTTTTCTCTGGAGTCTCTTGACTGTAATTAAAAAAGACTAAAAAACTTTTTGAGAAGAAAAAATAAATGCTGTTTGTATATGTGTATATATTATGTATATATATATATATTTATATCTGGTGATAAGTCTGAGAACAATGCAAAAATGCAATGACGATCAAAAGACGTAGCTTGGTAGAAGTGTCAAGAAGAAAAAAAGACTTTTATAAAGTTTTTTTTCTGGAGAACGCGTAACAATCTTTAGCGTTTTTTTCTAATAAGGTAAAAAAAATCACTTTTCTTTGCTTCTTCTCTGCAGCGGTAGTCGTACTTAAGTAGTAATAGCAGTTTAGTCGTGAGTTGAGTTGAGAGTATACTTTTCCAGACAGAAGAAAAATATAGTATGTTTGTATGTATAAAACTTTAATAAATGCTCTGTGTAATAATGTTACGACGAGAATTGAGTTGCGTTACAGACAACCTCCACCGAAGACTATCGTCACTGAAGTGAACTCCAGACATGAGATGAGCTCGACTAAAATCATGAAACTTCGCTGTATGTTCAGTTCACCCTAAGCAAGAAAGCCTGCAGACTTCACACTCTCAGAAACTCAGAACACAAAAACTCTTAGTCGAGTAGTAGCAGGGAACTCATCACGGAGTACTGGTGAATATTATTATTATCAAAAGCCGTATAATCTATAATATAGAAAAACTACGCTTGACTCACACAGGATGGATGGTTATGGATATGTGGACACGGAATACGGATACAACTACGACTTTTATGTACATACTACGTATTATTCATAAAAAAACTGAATGGAATGGTGTTGTGCTTTGTAAAAAGATGTGTGTGCATTGTGCATGGAAATATATTGTATATAATATATCGCTTTTTGTAGCCGTATCCAAGTACAAGTACATATACATACATACATACATAATATACATACATCATGACAGAGCTAGAGCGAGAGAGGATGGATAAAGAGATGCCTATTGCTCTGAGATCACAGCTTTTCCATACACTCTGACTCTGGCTGAAGTAGTCTGACTGAAGGCAATACTGTATATTAGAGAGGCATAATATCTAATAAAACACTGTAAATACTTAGATCAAAACTGAACTTTTTTCCATGTCATGCCTTCTTCGCTTGCAATATACTGTGTTACTGTGTTCAATGCTCCTGTAACGTTGTCGCTTTTTAAGTAGCGATTAAGTAGCTATACTTTTCGAACTATCCATGCTAGTCTGTCAATTGTAAAATGTAAACTTTGGATAAAAATGTCTACTGGACGGGATAAAAACCTGTCCCCTAGGGAACATTCTTGACTCCATTATAAACCATGGAAAGTTCATTGTGAAATCGTCATACTAATGTAAGAGAAAACACGTCTACTATGTGAAAATCTTTGGGTCAGAGACACGTACTTACTAATTAATTTAATTTCTAATCCATTAGGACAGGTACTAAAGTTAGTCACTCACTGGGGTAAACGTGTCATCGGAGGGAGAGGGATATACTGGCAGAAAATTTCTCCACAAAAAATATTTTTCATACTGAATTGTAAATTTGTTGCCTTCTCACTCTCATCCCACTACTTAATTACAGCGTGACGACCTTTATATTTTATCTTTATTGTATTTATTCATCCGCATATGCATCATTTTCATTTCCTTGCCGTCTCTTGTGCACTCACACTACACAGAGACAAAACAAGAAGCCCTAAGTTTTTTAAGCCATCGTACCAGGAAAGTGTGTTGTTGCGTTGTGTATTCGTCCTTATTATTACCCTGTATGTATAACTCAAGTCAGTAAGCAAGTCAGAAAATAAGAATAACCTTTAAGGTAACAAAACGCACTGCCTTTTTGTAGAATAAATATGAAAATGCCGAAAAGAAAGGTAGTAATGTCATGTGGATCAAAGATACTAAGTATATATCCCTGCGACGTACCACACGACACCAATATTTTCCCTCTTGATGATATTTAATGATGAAAAATAAATGGTTTTAAGCAAAATACATCCTTTCTGGTTCTACGGAAAATCGTGGCTTTCAGATATCCGTTTAAGAGAAAACGAAACTGATGTGAGTCAGCTTCTGTAATTTGTGCATGCCATTGCACAACAAAAGCGAATGCAAACCAAATGACAAAAATTCCAAGAAAACACGTATTACTTACTTTGTATCATTTATTGCTTATGTAATTTGTTTTTATTATAATTTGGACACGTTTTTAGGGTAGAAAGAAATACACTAAAAAATGGTAATTCCCGTTATGCTGTTATCTCAATGAAGCTTAATTTTATTAAAATAACTATTGCTGACTTTGTATAATAAATGCTATATTACTGAATGCCTTCTTTTCTTAATGGAATTACTGATTAATAATGTGGCCGAAATTGACTCCCGAAAGAATGACAACAATAAATAGAGCAATAGAAAAATTGCTTCCAAAAACTGATGCTTTAATATACGCAAATTCTCATGAAATGGTGCATGTATGCGAAAAGAAGAGGGGGAAAACGATGGAATAATTCCAAGAAGGGTGTCAGACCTCAGTTCTGAAAACCGTAAACAAAGAGAAATATATACCTATTAATAATGTTGTTTTATATTTTTACGTAATTTAGCATTATATATCTAACTTTATTTCGCTATGTGAAGAAGGATGTGATTCTCATGAAATTTTGATTGTCAAATTGTCATTATAACCGTAGCTAAATAAAATATTCGGTCTGGTTTTTTGTATGACAAATAACCATTTCTTTTAAAGTTTTAAATATATTTTTCAACCGTGTACTATTTTAGATAATAACTGAGTTTTCAACAACATCGTGCATGTAACAATATGGGTTTGGCAGTTAAATAGTTCATTCAATTAAATTAATTTCAGAAACAAAAGTAGTACGAAAATTCCAAGAAAAAATTATCCGGTCGACCATATCAACAAAAGCAAAATCATCACATCATCATATCTCATTCTATTGGTCATGCCATCTATTTGAGTTTGTTATCAAACGACTGATGAATTGTTTTCAATCTCTTAATAGAGAACAAAGAACTTTTGCATATGACTTTTCATTGGACAAGTTTACGAGTCAACCTAATAGACGATATTAGGTTCCGTGAGATGGCTTTACTCGCACATATTTCGTGGAATTTATCTGCAAAACTCACAAAGCAAAACTACAGATATAGTAACCGTTTTACTGTTTACCTTACCCAGAAAGATTGGAGGAGGCAAAAATTGGCAAGCAAAGCGAATTATGAACAAAGACTTTTTTTTAGAAATAGGTAAGTAATGGCGATTGACTGTCCAACAAGGAATTATTATTTTTCTCGCGGTGTAAAAAATCGATTGAGTAAGGCACGCACACGCAAACACGTGCATATGCACATGTGCTTGTATAATGTTATGGCAGTTTACGAGTATAGTAATTTTATTATCTAGTCGTAAATCGTAAAATATTAAAATTATAGTCCATCGTCGACAACATTAAAGGTTTGGGCATGGATTATGGATTTATTAAAGACCTTTATTATAATAACCATTTTGATTTTTAGAAGTCTGTATTTACGCCCTTCAACTAAATATCTCATTGTCAATTTATCCTCGTTTAATTCTTATAATTTTAGGATAAATTGATTTTTTAAACTCTCTGCTATATTCCTATCAGCATAAAAATAACCATGATAGGTATGACACACGCATCAATAGGAACACGTCCTCTGCATGTAGGCAGAAAAGACACCCAAACTTCAGATAAAATTTGCAGATAGCGTGTTTGCAATTTGAACATTAAAGGTTTGGGCATGGATTATGGATTTATTAAAGACCTTTATTATAATAACCATTTTGATTTTTAGAAGTCTGTATTTACGCCCTTCAACTGAATATCTCGTTGTCAATTTATCCTCGTTTAATTTTTGTAATTTTAGAATAAGTTGATTTTTAAAACTCTGCTATATTCCTATCAGCATAAAAAATAACCATGATAGGTATGACACACGCATCAATAGGAACACGTCCTCTGCATGTACGCAGAAAAGACACCCAAAATTCAGATAAAATTTGCAGATAGCGTGTTTGCAATTTGCATTGTTGCGATTCATTGTTCACTGTGCGTTTAGTGCACCGTAAAACTGCATTTTTCATGCGTCTCAAATCTCAGAACCTCAACTTGCGTGCGCGTGATGTGATTGATGAGCAAGCGAGATGCATACGTTCATGTGCATCCCAGCTTTTGTATATGCATATTTTACCGATTTTACCAATTAGCTCATTACTACTACTGTTCTTCTCTCAGAAAAATTCAAAAAGATAAAGAAGGGGATGCAGCATTTGCTCAATTTAACCCCATCATAGCCATAATAATAATAATGCATGGCATAGAGCTATAGTCAGTCCTATATGTCCCATCCCATTAAGCCATTAACAAAACGAGACATGACAAAAAGATTTTATTTACTATTATTATTCCATTTTCAGTCCGTCTATCCGTATATCTTAACTCTTTGTTTCATTACATTACATGATCTTTCACTCACAATGAGATA